>BPQB01000086.1:0-134983 GCA_019973155.2 Phanerochaete sordida
GACGGCGCTTGACTTCAGCGACGACAGCGTTGTATTCGTTCTTGCTGAGGTTACCGCCAGGAGGCCGAGGATGGTCATGCTTGCCGATGTGCACCCAACGAAGGAACGTTTGGCCGTCTCGTGTGATCTCGTAGCGGATAGAGTGCGCCTTGCATGGGATGTGGATCAGGTCCGCATGGAGACAGTGCATGTTCGTGCAGAACATCGTGAGCTGCTCCTTCCGGGAAGCAGTCTGTGTAAAGGGGCGGATGAGCGTATTGCACTTGCGACACATGATGACCCCGCAGCAGACGGTCTTCTTCGCGTTCTTGTAGCCCTTGTAATGTGTATGTCCGTTGTTGCGCCACACCCACTTGTTCCGACGCCACATGGGATCATGTACGCGGTGCTCAGGTGCGTCTGGGACCTCCCACTCGACGTCGCCATCGGGGTAGTCGCGAGAGGCTAGATGAAAGCGTTGATGAGCATAGGCGACCCTCAGGGGAAGCTATTTGATCTTACATTTGTCTACAGCATCTTGGCTGCGGTTATCTGCGCCAAAATGAGCCTTCGAGGCTGCACTGGAGGAATCCGACCGCCCGGAAGAGTCCGAGGATCGACTATATCGCGTGCAAGACGACGACGACGAGCGGTCGCGCCTGTACCGTCTAGTAGCACGGTACGAGGTCGATCTGGATCGTCGTCTTGAGCGCATGGGGGACGCAGAGCGGTGGCGGTGGTGTGCATGAGATCGGCCCCGGTGATGTTGATGACGACTCGGATGCCGACAGTCACGGCAATCGCACGAGCTGGATCGTGAGCGATGGTGCTTGCGCTTGGTATCTCGGTCTCGAGGGCGCCCTCTGCGCCCTCCTGCCACATCGCGAGAGTGGTAGCGGTGGGAACGACGTTTTCGTGACCGAGATTCTCGTCTAGATCGAGACCTGCTTGCTGCATGAGCTGCATGACGGTAGCGAGCGCGAGAGCGGGAAAGATGGCGGTGGCGAGAGCGGGAACGCGACTCGGAGGACGAGCATGGCGTCTCGGGGGTCCGCCGGCGGTCTAGATGATATCAGCACTTTCATGACGAGCGAAAGGCAGCTGCACGCACCGCTAGAACGGCCTCGACTCTGAGATACTTGGCGTCCTCTGGGCCTCACTTCCTCCTCTCCATCTTGACGGTGATTTGACTCAGTGGGAACATGGAAATGACCTGCTGAAAGGTACGCTTGTGAGAAGGACATTTGTCAAAAAGAAATAGCTATCAGACGCACCGCTGTGCGACTCCCTTCTGCGCTGAGAAAATTCGTCTTCTCGCACCTCTCCCTCTCTACCCTTCGCCCCGTGTCTCTGAGAGCCGTCTGGGGGATCTGGAGAGTCCAAGGAATAAGTGACTGGGGCGCACAGAGGCAGGGGGGTGTATGCACCTTTTTTCGTCGAACGACGGTGATGACCGCGGCTCTTACGCTTTCGAGAGCTCTCGTGAGCGGCTGCAGGGTCTTTCGCCGGGCGGGCGACGTCAGCCAAGCCCAGGAGCTTCCCCAGGAAGCGTCGTATCATGTGCCAGGCACCTGAAACGTCGTCGTCGAGGAGAAGAAAAGCAGCAGATGACCTCGGAGCCGCCGATTAGCGGAAGCAAATGGGATATGTTTTGAGTACTAATCTTACCAGTTTTTGGCATGTTTGCACCGCGATTCGAGGAGGCGGCCAGGTTTTACCACATAAATGCCCATTATGGGTCGCATCGAGCCCAAAACTAAGTCAGCCAAGTGGCTGGCAGCGGTCAGGCCTTGCAGCCGTCGCTTGCCCGCCACGGTCAGCTATATGCGCGCTTTTCGAAGCAGAGAATTGTAGCGTGGCAAAGCAGCACTTGCTAGCGGTCGCTCGCAGCAAGTGACGGGCACTAACTTGATATAACTTTCGCTTGCAGGACCTAACGTTAGGTAACTTGTGCTTGCGGGAACTTACTGTTGGACGGTTACACACAGGCAGGTCCATGCAAAGCTTTCAGGCCACGTTTATGGATGTACAAACAGTACCATCGTGTTATTGCTACGATATTGTCCCCTTATCTGCATGCCGGCAATGAGCGTGACTGTAGTGACCATCTGCAGCACTCATGGACACGCACCTACAGCCATAACAGCGGCCAGAGCACGGCCTTCTCTGGCAGGAATAGGTCAGCCTCAGTCAATACCCGAGCGTCCGGAGACATTCAAGCCTAGCCGCGCATGTCGCTCGCGGTGGATGGTAGTGAACTCAAGGACGTAGGGCGGCGTAGACCGACGCGACAGCGACAGGCGCTTCGGTATCCCAATATGGAATGTGCGGTTGAAGCCGCCTCTGGCACTTGGCGGACGACGTCCAGGACATTACAGACCGACTTCTAGGTCACCTAAGCTATGTTGGTGTCGTTTTCAGGTAATTGAGCCACGTTAATATCGCGCAAATTAACTTACAAGTGTTGGGATTAGCGGGAAGTAACGGAACGTTACGGTAAGTAACGTACCGTTACTTTGGTATACCAAAGTTACGGGAAGTTAGCCCTTCAAGTAACTTTGGATACCATCCTACCCTGTCATGTCTCGCTCGTCTGGCTCTGCATGCCTTCATCGAACGACCTTCGCCGGTACAGTTCGGTTCTTGCGATGAATACTAGTATAGCTTGCACGGCGTCCCCCTTCCCCCAACATATCGCCCAGGAGGTGAGTATTCCCTCCGTCATTCATGCGACGACTTACGAAGTCGGTTGCCGGAACAACAGTGCCCTTGCATCGGGACTCGTAGGCTCACGCCCACTATTGGCGTCACTGTCGGCCTGCTGGCATCGCGCTCTTCTGGGCAGGAATTGGGCGTGCACTCGAAACTCCGTCACGACGTCCTAGAACGCGCAACGTCCGACCTTTCAGAACTTCCTATAACGTGAGACTTCGTGCTCTCCGACAGGACGATAACGCGGCCTCCGGTATATCTTGAGAGGATATCTTTGAGCGCTCCGCTTTATTATGCGTTTTGACACCCGGCGCTGCTCCCGTGCTTCACATATGCTCAACACTATCACAAGCCGAGGATCACAGAGATGTGGCACGAAGAAGCACTGGATCTCCACCAGGTAGAGTAGCCCATCATCGTCTCAGGTGTCCATCGTTCAGCTCATTCGCGTTCATAGCCACAGTGGATCGCCTTCAAGCCGTCCTCAGCATTCTGCATCACCAGCTTATGAGGCAAAGAGTGATCAAAGCATGACACAAGATGAACGATGCCCTATAGTATAAGCTTTAAAGTCTTCCAAGCCAGTGGGTCAATCTATATCACGGACGAGCAGTCGTATTGACTCATCCGGAAAGGAGATGTGGATGAGCGGCGCGGCAGGCACGCTCATCACCATACATCACAGCCAACCCTGGGCAATCTTCGCTCACTAAACGTCAAATGTAGGTCAAGCGAAGCTTGTAACCTCGCCTTTGCTGCTGTTCCTGACGAACGCGACACCGCTTTCCCAGCCCTCTACGTACACCGATGACGAACTGGCCGCTATCCGCCGTCCACTGCGCAGGATACCTTCAAGCCAGGCAAAAACCTCTCGCCCAGCCGGGCTCGACCTCGGGGCGGGTCAAGTGGGAACCCGCCCACCATCGCATGCCAGTGCACATCTCCGCGGGTGTGATCGCGTTCGACTCGCTCGAAGATATATAATAACCTGCGGCCTTTGCGCAGAGGATATCGTTGGTCGTGTCCACTGCCTGATTGTCATCGTATTCCGAAGCCGACCGCCGCCATGTCAGACGACATCACGGAGCTCGAACAGGCGTAAGCTCGCCTCTTCCTTCGTCTCCTACCCGTTCTGACAAAGCCGCTATGCAGCATGATGTACAACTACGTCTCTCTTGCAGCACTCTGTTAGCTTAAGAGCGCTCGTACACATGTTCATATGCTGATTCCTGTATCACAGGCCTTGTCTCTTACGAATACGTCGTCACCATCGATCAGGAAGTACGCTGCGTTTGGGTGCGTAAGCCGTCTGCAACCACCTTTCTCCTCGTCTCGACGCGCTGGGTCATGTTGCTCAACCAACTTGCCAATTGGATACCATACGTGCCAACCTGTGAGTACTCGGACCGTGTCTTCGTGCGCTAAGCTCATACTAGTTGAATCCAGCGGCCGCAAGCTGCAAAGCGATTGACGCGGCAATATCCACCTTATATTTCATCGCCATCCTGCAAGTAGCCCGTAAGTTCGCGCCACTCCAACGTAGCCAATCTGACTGAAACGCCCTTTGTACAGTCTTCTCGAGCGTTCGCATTTACGCGCTATGGCAGGACACGCGCTTTGCGTGGGTCTACCTATCTTTCATCTTTGTTCTTAGCTGCGTCCCGATAGCGACAAACATTGTGAGTGCCAGGGCGATCCTTGCCGCTGGATGGCATAACTGATTGTCGAACAGTTCATGTTGTCGCGCACGTCTGTGGTTTTTGAAGGCCCGCCGATCTCGCAGTGCATCCTCCCTGTCAACGTTTCGGACCATCTCAGCTCTGCGTACGTACTCTTTCAGATACTTCCACGGGCGAGCTAACACCTTGTTTTGATCCATCTAGACGTGAGGCCGGTTTATCTCTGTATCTTGGCCGAGGAACTGAACCACGGTTTGCAGTCGAATACTTCACAAGAAGCTGCGCACTCGCGGCAGATGTGGCCGTCCTCATCCTGACCTGGGTCAAGACATTCCGACACTGGCGACAACTTCGCGAGCTGAACATTGGGACGTCCGTGGCCAGCTTGCTTCTCCGTGATGGTGCGCCACAGGTCCCTGCGACAGGGGTCGTCGCTGATTAGCTTTTAGGAACGCTGTATTTCCTGTGAGCTCAGGACGTCGAACGCAATCTTCTCCGTTTATCTGATTTAACTGTCTGCAGCGCACTCGCCGCGATCAACATAGCGCAGATGCTCTCGCTCGGCTCGAGCTCTTCCAGTGGTTCGGTAAGCACCTCGCTTGATGAGCGAGCCTATCTTGAACTCCTCTATAGTGGAGCGACTCCGCAGTCGTATTCCTCCAGGCCCTGGTACGTCGTTCATGCTCCCTCTCAAATACACCCGTTTCTCTGACACCAAGTCTAGCCGTCGATTCTTACCCAGCGCTTCATGCTCAATCTTCGCCGATTCAGCAGCCCTGAGCACGACACAGACGTAGGGGCACCGCGGCTCTCGCGGTTTTCCGTCAACTTCAGAGTGCCGACCGAGTTCTTGGGCGATATCGGCGAGCCGTTGGACGATGACCAGAGCAGGCGCGCCGACGTTCGCTCCGAGGCTAGCTGCATCCAAGGCGAGCAATCTAAAGCTGCACACGCTGGATCCGACGGTGGCGGTTGTTCCACATCGAAGACCGACGAGGCTGTGCCTGCCGAATTGGCGAACCCGCCTAGCGATACAAATGCCAATGAGTGCTGTTGATGAGGTCGAGAAGACCACCCAAGAAGTCATCCTTGTACGTCTTTCGTCCGCATGCCCTTCTCATGCTCACACGACCTTACTCTGGCGCAGGTATCCCTGTGCGGCAATGGCACGCTCGTGTGACAGGCCCATGTTTTGAATGAGCTCGAGCTACATGTCCGAAGCCAAGATGGCCCTCTCGAATGTCGTCGAGAGCGCACGTACAAGTCTGGTCTGTTGACTCTGCAATACACCGAATGCGATCTATGTCCCTTCGTCAGTCCACGACCTGAGGTTTGAGCCTGAGCAACTTACCTACCGAACAAAAAAAAAAAAGGCGCAGGCTCCGTGGCGCTCGAATCCGTCAGGTCTGCATGGATGTTGGTTTACGTCTTGCTCCCTGCCACCACAATCAGACGAGAGGCTTTGAAGCGAAGACTTCGATCCAGCGGCGCACCATGACTTCGCCGAATGAGCGTACGGACGCCGTATTTCCCATAGCCAACGACTACATGCAGCGCATCGTGTGCCAGGCGAAGACATACGAGTTCCGGAGGTACGGCATCGCAGCCTCGGTCAAGCGTGTCTGGTTCGATCTGAACGCGCCCTTCTCCCATATCGCGTACGTCTCCGAGATCGACCCTGCGCGCACGCGCAACCCCGGCGACGAGCCGCTGGACAGCATGGGCCTGGTAACCAAGGAGTTCAATGAACGACATCGAGACTAGGAAAAATCCGACTATGCGTACCGTGTACGCTCGGTCTACCGCCTGACCGAGCCGATTGCTCTTGCGGAGATGAAGGCGAAGTCCGGGTTTAAGGGTGCTCCGCGGAGCTTGATGTATACCCCCGACTCGTTGAGAAAGGCGTTGAATTGGAAGGAGCAGGGATCCGTGTGGTCTCTCGAGCAGCTGGACTCCGACCGGAACGCCACGCCTGCCACGGCAGGGAGGAAGCGGGAGATAGAGGAAGAGGCGGAGCCGACAGGTGTCAAGAAGCCGGTGAGTGCTGCATTACGCTTCGTCGGCTTGAGGCGATCTCAGCTAACATAGCATCGTCAGAGAATGGGCGATGAATCAGTAAACTGTGTGCACAGAAGTGGAAAGTAGAGGGGACGCATTGGCCCTGCGAGTGTGTCGTGAGAGGATAAATAAGGGTATATCGTAGCAGGAATTGATTTATGCGCTCACAGGTTAATATTCATGTCCACAATGCGCTATTACGAGGCGAGCGCAGGGGTCAGCAGAGCCAGCGATGTTGAAATGACACGGCTTCTGCCCGGCAAAGCGGCGTCGAGGAGGTTCAGTCAAGACAGCGTTCCGCAGGAATCTTACTGGACAGCGAACAAAATGTGAGCACATCGTTACATGAAATCCCTAAAGAACGCACCTAGAGCCGTTGGCCTCCAGCATAGGCGATATCGGCCTTCCAGCAACACGCGAACTCGCTGCTCCCGCCCGCGTCGCCGCGCTTGCTCTCCGACGTCTTTCGCCACGTCTGTTACTGGTGTAAGCATAACGCGTATCCCGAGAGCATTTCGGCAAGCTGGAAATCAAGAATCATGACAGACAGCGAGCAATAAGGAGGCCGAAGCTGCGGGCGAGGTGGAGGTCGGGAGCAAAGGGCAGTTGCGCGCTTCGAGGCCCACACTGCTTGACCCCGACCTCCATCTCGCGGTGCTTCAAATCTCAGTCTCTGCTTTCTGCTGGCCATACCTACTGCTCTTTGACGTGTACTCATGTACAGTCGTGCTCACACCCTTTCATCAGGGCGTTTTGTTAGCCTTCGGGTGTCATAACTCCAAAGCTCGACGTCCACTTCAAGTGCGCCCGGCTCTGCGCCTAGGAGTCGCGTTTCTTCTGCTTCAGACAGAGCATATCATCGCGTGAAATGTTGGCTTCAGGTGCGTACGCTATTTTGTGCTGGTGAGAGATGCCTTCTCATCGCCCTTTGCAAAGAGTCGTCCCCGAGCCTTGCCTGGGTCAATCCACGGGAGATCCGCGGCGTCGTGTGCCCGGTCGCTGGCACATTTGAGCGGCCCCAAAACGCGCCCCTGTCGGGAAAGCGCTTCACTTTAAAACCTTGGGTCCTCTAGACCCATCGTCCGCAACTGCGCCCAAGCTCAGGCTTCCGACGAGCCAATGTCTCCCTTACTCCATAATTCTTGCCGCCAGCTTCAGGGACGTCGCGCCCACGACCCTACGGTGACACGGCGGCGAGCAACCCGTCGGTCTCACGTATACTTGTCTGCATGACGCTACGCGGACGCTCAGGCTTTGATGAGGGGCGCGAGCGCGGTGGGAACCATCGGTGGCACTATTGTTGAGGTGGGGGCTGCCGTCCTCGTGCGGGGCGGGAATGCCAAACTCGTTTACTACATTGCTGTCCAACTCGCCTGATAAACTGAGACGAGCGTATCTTCCGGGGAGCCCGACAGCACCAAGGTTCTCATGCTCATGCAGCTACGCCTTGATTCCTGTCTCGCGGCGTCAAGGCGGCGTCCGCGAGAAGTACGCCGCGCTGCCATTGCACAGCTGCATCTCAGCTGTCCCCAGCTCTATCTTGAAACAATTTCAAGGTCATTCCAGGGCCTCTATGTTTTGCCCGCGAATTGCTTGCAGCCCCGACAGCCGTCACTCTGCCACCGCCTTGTGCCGACCTAGCGGATGCGCGGCGATCTACTTGCTGTACCTAGCAGCTGGAGATCTGCAGGCATGTTTGCTCGCCCCTGCTCGTTCATCGTGTTTCATGATGTCGCTCGACTGAAAATCGGATGGGTCCGAGACAGAAGATCCTCACAGGACGCGCCCGAGGGGTCCCCGAGCGGTACGTCGTGCCTGCCGTTTTCCGTTCCGCTACATACTCATTCCATACCGGTGATCCAGCATCATCGGGAGACGCAGAAGATAACAGCGATCAGATGAAGCGCAGGCTGCCATCGTGGACAGGCCTGCGTTCTCCTGCGACGGTCCGCGCCGAGGAAGATCCCTTCCCCGCTATATAGTGGCCGCACCTGCCGCGCTGCGCCGTCTTGACCTCCACCGTCGCAGCCGACACCATGTCTCAGCCGGACGACAGCCTGGCGCAGGAGCTCTACGACATGTACGCGTCATTTTCTTTGAATGTGCTACTCTTTCGTCGCTGACGCTGACGCTTCGTATCCAGTCTCACGGGAAACTATGTCAACTGTGCGATGATGTGTAAGCCTCACTGTTCTAGAATCGTCAAAAAGCTCCGCTCACGACCTGCCTCTAGGCCTGGTCGTGTACGAGTTTGTCATCACGTTCGACCAGGAAATCGCAGTCGGCTGGAGGAGGAAGTTCACTGCTACCTCGCTGCTGCTGCTGAGCACGCGGTGGCTCATGGTCCTAGGGCCAATCGTGACCTTCGTGCCCGTCGGCCCGACCGGGTGTAAGTTTCTCGATCCTACCTTCATGGCCCGTACTCACCTCGGCTCTCCTTCTAGACGTCGCTATCTCTATGCGTGATACGTCATCAGAGAAGCTGAGCATGGCCCCGCAGATGCACGAAGATTTACGCGTTTATCGAGCTAACATTCATGGGAGCTGTTGCTGTCGTTTCGAGTAAGCACCATTGTTGGTGATGCTCCAGGGACTCAACGACAGTTCTCCTACAGTATTCTCGGCCCTTCGAGTCTACGCGCTCTGGCAAGGATCACGAGCGCGGTGGCCTTTCGCTTTCACAGTCCTCCTGCTCGGGCTAGTCCCAGTGTGGACCAACATTGTGAGTGCACAACGCCCAGTCGCAGAGCCCAGGCCTGACGTCCTTTTAGTACGGCTGGACACGGACCTCCGTTGAGTATGCTGAGCTGCCCATACTCTCCACCTGCGCCACATGGACCACAGTCCCGACTGGTCTCAACAATGCGTACGTGCTAATGCAATTACCTCTCCCGCTGCTCGCTCATTCCTTCCTTAGACGTACGTTCCGTGGTTACATCCCTCTGCCATTGTCTTACCGCTCGCGTCAATCCTAGTGCTCTATCTGACCAGAAGCTGCGCCATTGCTTCGGACGTGGTCGTCCTCGTGCTGACGTGGGCCAAGTCGCTGAATCAATTCCGCGAAATGCGCCAGCTCAAGCTCGGCTCGTCCGTCTCAGCTGTTCTGCTGCGAGATGGTGCGTTTCCTGCGAAGCTTTCACGTCGACGGCAGGGCTGACGCATCGTATAGGCACGGTGTATTTCCTGTGAGTAAGCGTTAGCGAAGACCCTCGAGCGAGTCGCTCACTTTTGAGTTCGCAGAGCCCTGCTTGTGCTGAACATCCTGCAACTCGTAACGTACTCGACCGGTCTTGCAGGCGTAAGTCATCTTCCAATTCTGCACATCATGTGCTGACATCTCTTCGCCAGGGCGCCGCATACGCAATCGTGTTCCTGCAATCGTTGGTAAGCTCCGCGCGCTCCGTCGTGCAGCACACGGTCGCTGACTACGCTGCCCGCTCCGCAGCCTCCCCTGCTTGTGCAGCGCTTCATGCTGAACCTGCGCCAGCTTGGCCAGCCCGGCGGCGACGCGACGTCCGCTGCAGAGCACTTCTCGCGCTTCTCCGTCAACTTCCGCGTGCCGTCCGACTTCCTCGGAAACATCGGCGAGCCGCTCGACCACAGCAATTGGCGCTCGGAGCCCACGCTGCGCACGGACAGCGACGATACGCGCTGGGCGGACGGGTCGCAGCTCGGTTTCGACGAGTTGCCTGGCGAGCACAGCCCTGCGTCCGAGCGCTGGGAGGACCCGGGCGGGTCGAGCACCGGCAGTCCGACGATCAAGCCTGCCGAGCCATCTGTATCTGGGATACAGGTACGTCCCGGACCTTCTGTCGCTCACTGCGAGAGCTGATTCGACGCGTATGCACTGCAGGCGCAAGTTTGAGAGCACAGATCGTAGAGGTCCCAGTTCCAGCCAGTGAGGTTTTCGGCTATCGTTCGCTGTACGTTATAATATCATAAACCTACCATGCCCTTCTTCTACCACGGCAGCGATCTGTCACTCGACCTGAGTGCCCCAAAAGCAGTCCAAATGTCGCCGCCAAGCAGTCTAGCGAAAGGAGTGAGATTAACTCTGGGGCTGATGCTTCGGCGCGGTACGCATCCGCTGACCTTCTAGTGCGCTGACGAGCTAGCTAAGAATAGGTCTCTCACCTGGAGCAGCGACAAGCAAAATCACCTCGCACTATACTGTACTTTTACGACCAAACCGGATGACCCTGTGACCGTGACACAGGGTACGCGAACCGGATGACCGGATGAGGGCCCAGATGACGCGTGACATCGACCGGATATAGATGAAATACGCGTGTTATCGACGCGTTCGCGATGCAGGCGGGTAGGAGAGTGCTCGTGAACGTTGTTTGGAGGTATCCGCGCGCCGCAGGCCGGAAATTTTTGTGAGTACCTACCAAAACCCCTTCTCCTGAAGCGTCGTGACCCGTGACAAATGTGATTTACCGGACAGGATGAGGGCCCCGTGACCCGTGACCGTCGATTTGGTCGTAAAAGTACAGTATGCGGCCCGCGTGCGCGCGCCACTTTCTGTCCTCGCCGTCGTCCTTTGACACCACCCTGCAAGAGCACGTATCGCAGATCGCGGGCCCTACGATGCGCTGCGCGGAGATGCGTCTGCGGCGCGGACGGCTCGCGGCTCCACTACGAACGTGCGCGCGGCGCCGAAGCTTCGTAGGCCTGCCGAGTCGTCCGTGATAATGAACGGATGACAGGGTCCGGCTCAGGTTCCTAGAATTCACCCGTTGCCGTGGCCCTGGGCAGCGAATGTGACCGTGCTTCTGGACACCCAGGTTCCTCGCGGCCAGATTGCGAGCGGCGGCTCCTGTAGTCAACTTCGCGGCCGTCGGAGCGTGCTGGGAAGTATCAACTCCGCGCTGTCGCTCGAGTAGGCCGCTAATTTTGTAGCGAGCCCTAGCGAACCTTGGAGATATGGACTAGAGGGACCCTGGCGACCGCAGCATCACGACAGCTGGGCGTCATTCATCTGATGCTGATTCCCCAGGACGACGTTCGCCCCCAGGGTATACTGCTATAAGATCAGCGTGTGTCGACGCGAACGCGTCCGGCAACATCTCCTCAGTCTTCGCAGCAGATGACATGTCGGCGGCGGGCGAGGTCTCGTCCAGCGAGAAGGCGCTGATGATTGTGTAAGTCATCCATTCGCGGTTCGAATAACGTTGACGCATTGACTATATTCAGCGCAAACGAGGGTTACGTGTCATACGCGTTGCTCGGTATGCATGCTATACTATCCGTCTTGTCGGACGCTAACGACAGGCGGTTCATTTCCTGCAGCGCTCGTTATCTATGAGCTCGCCGTGACCTTCGACCAGGAGGTGGCGCTCGTATGGAGCAGACGCTTCACCGCGACTTCGTTCCTGCTGCTGAGCACACGATGGACCACGCTGCTGATCGCAGCAATCCAGGCCTGGAATGCTGGACCACACTTGTGTCAGCCCAATCCATGTTGTCGTTACGACCTGTGTGCAGGCTCGCGCTGACCGCCGGTTAATAGGCGTACTAGCATTCCGTTCGTGCGCCCTGAATTTTGATGGATAGCCGGTACTTTGCAGCTGCGAACTGAGCGAAGATCTGGTCATAGTCATGTACATGATCAGCTGTCTCTGGATGACCGGTAAACAGGCCAGTCGTCCCTTTCCGCCATCTAGTGACCAGCTTCCTTCGCAGGCTTCACATCCTTACGTCTCTACGCGCTCCTCCACGCATCTAAGGCTCGTTCTTCACTGGCGCTCGTCGTCGCAACGCTTGGATTAATTCCGGTCGCTACAAATGCAGTGAGCCGTACATTTACGACCGCAGTTCAGAGCTGCTGTGCAGCTGATGCAGGTCCTCAGTTCCTTCTGGCAGAATCGACGTGCCAGGGAGGTGGCAGTGTATTTCGTCGCACTTGCACGCGTTCCACGGATATCCCTAACAAGACATACGTAATGTCAGTACGATCTTTGCTTGACTTTCGTGTCACCCGCGTGCTGATTCACTGTATTAGTCGTACGTGGATGCAGTCCGCTACGCGGGACTGAACCCGTAGTGATACTGACCAACCTAAAGTGTTGCTACTTACGCGATGCAGCGTGCTCGCGGTAGATCTCATCGCCATCGCTATAACGTGGAAAAAATCGTTCGGACACTTTCGAGACATGCGGAGGCTGAGATTTGGCGGCGTAGCGAAGGTCTTGATAAGAGATGGTCAGTATCAGTAGCATACCTTTCTCGCATATTATTCCTCCCTCGCTCATTGCTATACTGTCCAGGCACCATGTGTTTCCTGTGAGAGACCTCACGCTGTGCCACATAGGACTTTCTCATACATATGCTTTCAGAACGGTCCTGCTGTCGAACACCCTTCAGGTCCTGGTAGACCTTCAATGTGTGAATCTTGGGGCAAGTATATCTGTGCGCAGGATCACGTCCCTTCGTCTTACGCTGCCCTGTAGGTGCCCTATCTAACTCCTGTGCTGCAATGCCTGGTGCGGAGGTCATCACTATTTCTGACCCTCACAACGCTAATCGCTCGCTCTCCGTTTAGCCTCTGCTGCTGGTACAGCGCTTCATGCTTAATCTTCGCCGGCTAAATCATGGAAGTCCGAATGACACTCAGTCGCACCTCCGCTACCCCTCACAAATTCATCATACCTTCAAACCGTCTCCAGAATTCTTGGATAACATCGGAGAGCCGCTCGACGCTCCATTCGCATGGTCGCTCGATTCCGTTAACGAAGACGACATCGTTGCTGACATCTCGCCGGAGGAATGCGAGTTAGCGGCTGTTCGATGTCGTCAGGACCCTATGGACACGTTAAGTGCGCATCGGCACTTTGCATGGACCTACAGTAAAGCTGATTACCCGCGTCAGGCTAAGATCTTTCGTCGATACGCTTTACACCGGTGCATGCCAGACAATTCATCATCCAGCCAGATAGATAGTCAGTCACAGCGAGTGTCGTTCTGAGGCTGATACCAAGAGGTATGAGAAGAAGCCCGGTAGGATGCGGCGTAACATCTGACCGCGCCTCGCACCCGCAGCCGCCGGTGCGTGTGCAGTGCGTCATGCAGAACCTGTGCCAGCTCAGTCAGCCGGATGGCGACGCGACGTTCCCCGCAGAGTAATTCTCGCGCTTCTGCATACCAGATCAGGTCTGCTTCCACGCTCCGCCGGACCGCCCGCACGCTGTGACTGCGGTCTGACCATAGCGATGTGGTTGTCAGACCCAGGAGATTTGAGTCGCTGGGGGCAGAGAGATGTTTCAGCCGCCAACTGAAATACACCTTGGCTATATAGGCAGGCGCGACATATCTTTGACTGGCCCTGACCAGACCATGCCGCAGTCCGACGAGACCTTTACGCCCGCAGAGATGTCGCAGGACATCGAAAATATGTATGGTCTTGCAGCATTCCTCCCCAGGACTGGGGTACACTCATGGCTATCCAGGATTACTAATTCTTACATTTCGACGTCGCTACTCTGTAGGTGACTAAATTACTTGTTACACCGGGTTCGCTGACAACCACGACGCGGCAGCTCTAGTCATATATGAACTTGCCATAACGCTCGACCAGGAAGTATCGCTCGTCTGGAGACGAAGAATTACTGCGACCTCGCTCCTGCTAATCAGTACCCGATGGACCATGCTGCTGGCCTTGCTTGCAAATTTCGGAGATATCGTTTTCACCGTGTGTATGTTTGTTTTCGTGTGCTTCAACGCTCTTCATATAACGTTTGCTGAC
Organism: Phanerochaete sordida; assembly: GCA_019973155.2. Taxonomy (NCBI): domain Eukaryota; kingdom Fungi; phylum Basidiomycota; class Agaricomycetes; order Polyporales; family Phanerochaetaceae; genus Phanerochaete; species Phanerochaete sordida. Next base: position 14,173 of record BPQB01000086.1, read on the forward strand.
TCGGCTGTTCAGACGTGATCACCCCACGGTATAAGTGAGGACGTACTTGATAGCACGCTGACAAATTCCCGAACATCATAGGACCACGGGTGCCCTCCAGTGCACACCATTTCTCTCTGTGCCAAACGGGTTGCTATATATTATGGGTATGGCTCAGGGAACAGGTGAGCAGGTCTGCTATCTGCGGAACGAGCTGCCTAAGCTCTGGGCAGCATTTTCCTGCTTGCGCGTGTACGCGCTGCTCCAACAGTCAAAGCAGAGAAATGTCATCGTCGCCCTCGTTGCCTCGCTTGGCTGCGTGCCAATTGCAACGAACGCCGTGCGCATTGTTCTCGCGAGGGACAAAGCTCAGATCTGACACCCTTGATCGACAAGTTCACCCTGATAGCGTCAAGGTCTCAAATTGAAAACTTCGCACGCTTCAGTGCTTGCATGACGTCTCCAGGTGTATCAAAGCAGACCAATGACATGTATGTATCAGCGATGGAGTCTATCAACGAATATTCGCTGACTTTGTCTGTCAGCTGTACGTGAATTGCGTTCATCGGCGGTCTCTCACTACGCTTACTCAATATATTCAGTGCTCTTTGTGACAAAGACGAGCGTGATCGCGAGCGATGTCATAGCACTCTCAGTGACGTGGGCTAAATCATTACACCAGTCCCGGGAGATGCATAGCTTAAGGCTAGCTGGGGTGGCAATCGTACTTCTGCGAGACGGTAAGCACCTAGCTGCTACTTGTCTCGTTACATAATACTAGGCAATTTTACCACCTTTCAGGGACTATCAACTTCCTGTGAGCTCGTGCTACACACCGGCAGGAGGAGGCCGCCTGATGACCCACGCTTTAAAGAGTCCTCTTGTGCGTAAATTTGCTCCAAATCCTAACCCTTGTCTGGGCTGCGGACTCTGCGGTGAGTACTGGGTTTCGAGACTCAGAGAAAGATGCTTGAAAGATGTATGCAGGCGTCATACGCTTCACCTGTGCTACAACTTCTGGTGATGGCCTTGCACCTCGTCTTAAATACGGTATGAATACTCACCACATTGTATCTCTTCCCCGTAGCCCTCGTTGTTTGTGCAACGATTCATGCTTCACCTTCGTCAGGCCTCCCACGCCAGCACGGAGGTCAGTCAACCGACGCTGCGCTGCTCGCAATTCTCTTTAGAGCTCGGCAGCATCGGGGAGGTGCTGCATGATACTACACAGCATTATTGGACTGGCGAGGAGTATGAGGGCGAAGATGAAGGAGCTACGAGCAATTCAGATACATCATGATTCGCATACGCCCAGGCTCGTTCTACTTGTACCGGGATAGTCCGCGTTTTGCCTTCTCCATGACCCTGTATGGTCTGCGCATTGTTACGCGCCCGACGTTGACCACGACCGCGACAGAGGACTGAGTACTGGATAAGTCACATTGAATAGTGGATACTGTACAATTACGACCAAATCGGATGTCACCTGTCACACCGGTTTTCCGCTGACCCCGCCAATAATTTTTTCTCGATTTATGGGGGTTTTGGAGAGTTGTCGGATAAACGGAAATTCGGGCGCTTGTCCGATTTGGTCGTAATTGTACAGTATTAAATATTGGATACTCACTGACCGAGGCACAGCTGTCTATACGACCCGCTGCTTTGCAGTCATTCATTCTGTTTTTCTGTCGTGATCGAGGAACTGTCGAGCAGCTCTGCAGTGGTCGCTCTGGCGGTGCGCTGACTGGGAGCAAAACATGCGGCACCGGAGACAAACCAGTGCCGATGATAGCCGGGACCTTCGTGGCGTTTTTGATCCGGCTCGGCAACTTAACCGCTGAAGCAACACCGAGGATACTACGATGATTCCATAGCATATCTCTGTATTTCTATTCCTCTTTAGGTCTTATCTGGTCTTATCTCTGAGCCGATGAGGTACTTATCTACCTGAGCTATGTATTTAGCGTAGTCGGTTCATATCAACCCATTCCATTCCATACCTGGCTCCCACACGAGGTGAGCGGGAGGCAAAAAATGTGACAAATCAACGTAGATAAATCTACATCGCATATTTTTTGAGATACCGTTGCTACATGGGCGTGTTTCCTGTCAAGATCGCATGCCTCAGACCCTTGGATATGTAGACTGCCAGCCCGCGCACGCCCGGGGGGGAGGTGCCATCTGTCTCCAGTGCCCCGGCAAATTAACGCAGAATACGTGAGCACACATCGTAGTCTCGCACAGGCGTAGGCTCCCATGAGCCTGTGCAGCCCCGGCGGATCTCACGGGGCTGTTCGGGATGCGAAGGCCGGACTCCGCGAGTAGCAGCCTATAGCGCTGCGTGTCAAGCTGCATGAGCACGCGCACCCCTGCAATGAGATATCTACGCCCAGTATTCAATGATAGTTGCTGATGAGATATCGCAGAACGCAGCGAAAGACTGCCTACAGCATGTCACAGCGCTGAACGCCAGGACTTGGCGCATGCACTTGGGGAGCTTTGAAAATACGAGGTAACTGAGCTTGAACACATTTAAAAAAACCTAGTTTGCGTCAAGTAAAGTAACTAGAACGCGGGAAGGTCGAGTAGGGGAGAACGGCCAATGTGTGCGACCTGCTGGTGGTAGGCGATGGAGTGCCGAATTGGCGCGCGTCGCACTGCTTGACCTCCTACAGCCATGTCCGACCTCCTGCACGTTTTTCACGCGCGTCGCTGCGGCTACGATTGACCCAAATCCTCTGCAGTGCCATCTGCAACAAAGATAGTGGCGCGTCGCTCCCCTCATCCCTGTCTGTGATCCTAAACGGCCTCGAAGTCTGCCACTGTCGACCCCTTCTATACGTTCTCTCGACACTCAATCGCGTACGAAACGCGAAGCGTCATCTCGCTCATTGTTAGAGCGAGATCTAAGCTTTTCTCAGAGCTTCACAGAAGCACCCTTGGTGTACGGCGTCGCGCCGACTGGTTAGATGTGCACGGGCGAAAGCGCGGCGTAGGGTCTCCACCTCGAAGGTTTACCAAGGAGAACGGGGAGATGGTGCCAGGGATATGGAGGGCTTGAAGGGAGCTGAGGTGCGTTAACATCGTCTTGGAGCATAACTCGGACTCGTCCTGAAACACCTGGGCAGATCCGTCAAAGGCGGAGGGCCCCACCTCGTCAACAGAAGACTCACATGAGGTCCAGCTGCACTTAACGCCATCTGTCTACGTCGCTGCGGTCACGGCTCAAGATTTGGAACCCGTGATGTGGTTTACAGCCAAACCAGTCCGTACGGAACGGAAGCTCGAGTTCGACGCAGACATCATAGGCCTGTTTGCTGCATCCTATGGACACTGAGCCCTGCCAGCTTCACATCCTCCCTCTCGGGCGTCGCGCACTGCCGGCATGTTCTGTACAGCGACATGGAAACCCGCCGCCTCCACTTGGCGCATTCAAGACGGGATCTACCCACTGTTCGTGATGGCGAATCTCTGATCGTTCGCCGTCACCGTGCCGTTTCATGTTCGCGCCCTAGAGCCATCCGAATCAAGGTCCTCTCAGCTGTGCAGGATCCGCAGGACAGCAAAGATCGCCCTGAGGCCTGAGACACGGTTGCCGTACTTCGATCAACGGCGCCGCTCCTGTTAATGCGCTCTCACGTCGGGCACCAGGCTTGGACTCGCCCTCTTGGTCACGGCAGGCAAGTACGCGTCTTTGGTAGGCGTCTTCGCTGGGTGTTCGTTCAGCTGAAAGCTGATCTCGCGTTTCGTCTCCCAGTGCTTAGCAGATTCGCGGCCATGGTCGCCGCGGGCAACGGCATGATCTGCGCAACAGAACGGCTATCCCGGCTGCGCACGCCTGCTAGCGTACTATTGGCGCGAGGGGGCCATATAATGTGATGCGCACCTTTCGACATTGACCGCCTTTTCGCCCGTCGCGAACTCTGCTGCGCTAGCCATGTCGAATTCGACCGCTGGTATCCTGGAAGCCTACCAGGTCGCGTGAGTCGCGCAGTCGAGCCGTTGTTCTGCTGTCGAGAAGCTGATTGCTCCCCAAGTCAGACGTACGACTACACCTCCGTCGCGCTTCTATGTACGCCGAGCCGCTACGCAACGCTTGTACCGCCACTGACAGTGCCCTCCTGCCTCAGCCCTGGTAGCCTACGAGTTCATCACCACCGTCGACCAAGAGGTTGCCTGCGTCTGGACACGACGGCCATCGGCGACGTCGGTCCTCCTCGTCACCACACGCTGGGTCATGGTGCTTTACCAGGCCCTCCAGTGGATCCCCTACCACACCTACTGTGCGTACACACCCTTGTCTTGATCTCCGGCGTGGACTCAACTCTCGCGCGACGACAGCGGCGTGCTGGGCGCTGGAAGTGACCGACTTTACGCTATACCTCGTATCGCTGGCACAAATGGCTGGTGAGCCTTCACGCCGCTTGTCCGAACCCCAAACCTGCTCACCCCCGTTCGCTCAGTATTCTCCAGCCTCCGGGTCTACGCCCTCTGGAGCAGGTCCCAGCTCAGATACCTATTCGCAGTCGCGGTCCTCGCCCTGAGTTGCGTCCCCATCGCCACCAACATCGTACGTCTGGAAGCCTCCGGGGATACATGCACTTGCTGAGGTGGGCTTGACAGTTCCAATTGTCGCGCATATATGCGGTGTGGTCAGGCCCGCCAATCGACACCTGCAACATCGTCTCCAATATTTCGAACCATCTGAATCGATCGTATGTACATCGCGCCTGACGTTCTTCGTTACTATGACGCCGAGTTTCTGCCCCCAGGAGTGCGTCGCATTCACAGTTCTCCGGGTTGCTCCTCATTGACGGCTGCCTGGTTCCACAGTGCTTCTGCTGACCCGCAGCTGCGCGCTGTCCGCGGACGTGCTCGTCCTGGTGCTGACCTGGATCGAGACGTTCCACCACTGGCGGCAGCTGCGCCAGCTCAACATGGGCGCGTCGGTGTCGGGGCTGCTCCTACGTGATGGCACTCTTTACTTCCTGTGAGTCCGCCGTTCCACAGACGCTGGAGTCACAGTGCTTATGGATTCGCAGGGCGTTCTTGGCGACAAACATCGCTCAGATTGTCACGTATCCGCATAACATCCAGTCTGTCGAGAGCTCGGTGCGTACGATGCCAGCAGTTGTCCATTCCGTCGTCGTCCTGAACGATACTTGCAGTGGGCGCGCTGGAACACCTACTCAGCCGGGATTCTCCAGGCTCTGGTAAGCTCCGCGCCATCCTCCTCGCTGATGGCACGCTGACTGCGAGTCCGGCACAGCCATCAATTCTGGTGCAGCGCTTCATGCTCAACCTCCGCCGCTTCAACGAGCCCGAGCGCAGCGCGGAAACTCCGAGTCTTCCTCGGCTGTCGCAGTTCTCCGTGGTCTTCAGGATGCCGTCCGACACGCTCGGCGAGATCGGCGGACCGCTGGACCACGGAGTATCCGCGTACACGGACGATGATACGGTGCCAGACAAAAGCGACACGCACGGGGCCCCTGACGAACGCAGCGAGGCTGTGGAAGCCGCAAGCCCGCACAGCGAGAAGGCTTAGATGATACCTGCGCGTCTTCGATTCGCAATTTCCCTTCGAACTCCATTGGTCATTACCACCAAATGTGTACTGTACAACATTAAAATACTACTGTTTGTCAAAGTCTCGGCGTGGTGGCGGTGGAGAGCAAAGCCGACCAAGGATATCTAGGGCGCTTGCCGTTCCTTGACACCAACCTCCATGTTCGCGTCGGGCCAGCATACTGAGCCTGGACCTCTGCATTGCCGTGCTGCTCTCAGACAATGTCTGCTATGAATACGACTCGGCGATGTAACGCGAGCGGCCCGTCTTGCGACAACCTCCGGTGGGCGACGCGTTCCCAACTCTGAACCAGTCTGTGCCCGAGCGCAACATGCAGGCATTCAGCAATCCGCGCTGCCATGCTTTCTGGAGCTCCCGCGTTAGGGTCGAAAGATTGGAGACGAGAGCTGGAGCTGGAGACGGAGAGCAGCCGGGATCATGGTGTGTCAGTCTGTCCTGCACGCTTGGAGGTCGCTCTGACCTGCTCGCATGACCTCTCTCCTAGACTCAGCAGATAGTCTCCCCGAGGCAGACGCTTACACCCTGACAAGCTTGTGTTACACTCATGCCGGTCATACGAACACGCAGTTGCGGTCGCTGGAGTGCCGAGCCTGTTCACAAGCCGGTGAATGGCTCGAATGCGGCCTGCCATGGGTCGCGCTCGCCACCCTGTCCCACACTCTCCGCTAGACCGTCCACACTCAGTCTCTTGCTGAGGCGTCTGTTCTATATCGTATCACCCGTCTGGACTGCGAAGACGCGTGCTCGTCCGGCCTGGCACACTTTCCTTCCCGTTTCCTCGCCAGTTCCTGCAGCGCGACCATCCGCACTGAAATCATTCGCAGCTAGTAATGCTTCAAAGGCACACTCCTCAGCGCATTTTTCTAGCAGTCTCCTCTCAGGTTCGTTTCCCTTTCGTCTGTTCGTTCGTACATCACACTCATTGCTCGCAATAAGCTTGCAGAAGAATCATTGTTCGACCGCTAGTCATGCTTGCATGTGATACCGGCGATGCATGTACGTTCCCCGCATATATAACCTTCTATCTACCAATGCCTTGTGAGCATCGGGCATGGTCGTGAGACCGCCGGAGAAGATCTGTGCGGGGGCACATGTCTTCGCCGAACGCGCTTCCAAAGGAAGTGCTTCTTCGTGCGCCTGCAAGCCGTCTAGTCTTGATCATCACTGGTAGTACGTTTCAAGCAGGTACAGGACGACGTTGAGCGGCCCTGGCGCCACGATATATATCGTGGCGGGGTCCCATTCACCGGTGCGAGGGTCTGTGGGTACTCCAACGCCATCCTATCGCACACAGACATGTCGCAGACAACGGAGGTCTTGCAGCAGGAGCTCAGGGACAAGTACGTGTCCGTTGTTCCCGATGTATCCATGTCACCGCCTGCTAACGCTGCACTTTATCGTCAGTCTAATAGTGAGCTACGAGGAATACTCACTTCTTTGTGCGCAAGCCTTCGTCTGACCCCGAAGGTCGAGGATTCTGACTGGCCATTTCCCAACTAGGTCTCGTGGTTTATGAGTTCATCGTCACCCTCGACGAAGAGCTCACCGTTGTATGGCGAAGGAGACCCACAGCCACATCGATGTTGCTGCTAATCATGCGCTGGATTATGCTCCTCGGTCCCATCGTTCAGACCGTTCCCGCCAGGCCGACGTGGTGTAAGTGCCCGAATCAGCATTCCGAGTCCATGACTAACACGAGCGACTGCTAGACGTTCGGTGCTATACCGGCGCGTTTCGACTCCGTAACCAATGGCTTCTCCCGCAGGTGCAGATCACAATACGCATGGAACATCGCCGTATTTTTGGTGACCACAGCGGTAATCGCATGTGAGCCCACCGACCCTCCGAACGCGCTCGAATTCATCCTCCGCGCAGTGTTCTCCGCACTTCGTGTATACGCACTCTGGCAAGGGTCCAGGCTGAGACATCTCCTCGCGGGCATCGTTTTTGTCTTTGGGGCGGTGCCCGTTGCGACGAATATCGTAAGTCACACGTCCGAAGTCGTCTTACACTATACGCTGACGACGTGGTAGTTTGCTGCAACCCATGCCTCCGGCTTCTCGTACGACCCGGTGTTCTCTGCCTGTGAAGTACGGATCAATGTGTCCCCCGAACTCAACGCGAAGTGCGTGCTGTTGGGAGTAGTTTGACCGCCGATGCTGACTTTGCTTCACAGACGTAGGTGCCTGCGCTTTCGACCCGACGAGACGGACGTCTGACCCCGCCTTGACTGCAGTACTCTTCGTCACAAGAGGCAGCGCAATCCTGTCAGACGTTCTTGCTCTCGTACTGACGTGGATCAAGTCCTACTCGCAGTTCAAGGAAATGCGACGTCTGGGTCTCGGTTCATCTGTCTCAACCGTGCTGCTGAGAGATGGTATGCTTCCGACGTTCGCCTACCTACGTCGTGTCACTTACGGTTCACTATTCTAGGGACCCTTTATTTTCTGTAGGCTACAGATCGCCTTTTCATGTGACGACGTACCGACGTACCGCCCTAGCGCCCTTCTGGCCATCAACATCCTGCAGCTTATGACATTCTTCGACACCTTCTCCCAGGTAGGTTTCGTTGGATTGCGACCTGCGGCGCGTTGCTGACTCTATCATCCAGGGTGCATATGCTGTCGACTTCCTCCAGTCACTGGCGAGTATCTTGAGCGTCAGCAGCAGATGCGCTCGCTGACCAGCTGTCGTGCGCAGCCCCCTCTACTGGTGCAGCGCTTCATGCTAAACCTTCGACAGCTCGACCGCACGGCGAGCGAGAACAATTCGGACGCAGACCATTTCTCCCGCTTCTCCATCAGCTTCCGAGTACCCTCTGATTTTCTTGGGAATATCGGACAGCCGCTCGAACATAGTCACTTGTCTGACGGCCTTGACGAGGATATCCCTCACCAGGGCCAGGAACTATCTCTTCCGTGGTCATTCTGCGAAGAGACATGCTCCTACCTCCACCCGAAGGACGACACCGGCCGAACGGCGGTCGATCTCGTGCCAGCATCGCCAACTAATCAAAGTGCCCGTGGTTCCGCGTATGGAGGCGGTTTCCCGGTGCGCATACCGGAGGACCAGGAGCAAGAGATAATCGCCACAGCGAAGCCTGGATCTGAGTGGTACGTGTGGCTTCTCTTTCGCAGACCTGGGCAAAGTGGCTGACGGCCCGTCCCAGATGTATAACAACTATGGATCGCGAATGTACTCTATTTTCTGCATTGCCATATTGTCCTCAGGATTCTTCGCCTTTGAACTAACTCAGACTGAACGCCGAGGTGGTATCCACCCTTCGTGAATCTCCAGTATCGATAAGGTCGACTCGTTGCGCGCACGACGCCTGAGGACAGATAAGACGGGATCCTTCGCTTTGCTCTGTACATACTGAACTACCTGTTCCTGTACAGCACTTGCTTTGAATCCCCTACTATACGACCACACGGGCGCCACCAGAAACTCCGAGAAGCGCAAGGTAGACCTTCTTGCGGACATCCGGGAGCTATCGGGAGGTGGTGGGTTAGGCGCATGGCGCAATGACAATACTGACTGGGGTACTGACCACATATCGCACAGGATATGCAAGGTGCAGGCGGGCAATACCTGGCTTGTCACGCCTGGAATCGGTCTTCCTCTGCCACTTCTGAGGGACCTTTCGTCCTCCGCACTACTTCGGACGAGGTTCCAGGCAAGGTTTAGTGCCCCCATGCTTTCCGCATCAAACATGTGGGACTCAGACTGCGATCTTGTCCGCCACAGACGGCGGTGTCTACGTCGGAGTCGTCAGCGCTTGAGGTTCTGCCGTCTTGGCTGGTCGGGCCAAAGTTGAGCGACGGGACACGATCTTCGCGTTCGCCGAACATGTCGCGTACTGGGAGAGGCGGTGAGTCCTGCACGCCGATAGCATTTTTATGACTCTTGAGCATTGCTGAGTACGGAGGGCGGAAGGCCCGCGGAGACATCGGATCCCGGATTCATGGCGCCTTCATTTCGTCTGCATTTGGGAGGCCCATCTCCCTTGCGCTCCATGTATGTCAAATGGGGACGATCAATACGTGTAGCGACCCGGATCTGTTGAAAAGCACTGCTTTTAGCATTCGCATACTTAAAGGCTGACGTGCTCCCTACTGATATCTAGTCATTGGGGTTCCGCGTAGACACCATGGTCCATGACGACGAACATCTTGCCCGGGCTCTCTACAGGATGTGAGTACTTGAATCTCTTGTTTCCCCCTACCCCATCGTTTTCCGAGCTCAAGCCCTTTATCTTATAGCTTAACCGGGAGTTACGTGGCATGCTCTTTAATTTGTGCGTCGGAAGGAACTTACGCCGTGTCGGCGCGAGCACTAAAACGACCTGTGCATATCAGGTCTTGTCAGCTACGAATACCTCATAACGTTTCGCCGGGAAGTGAGCGTAGTATGGCAGAGGAAGCTTACCGTCACCTCGCTGCTCTTGCTCAGCGTTCGCTGGCTTATGATTTTCAACACGGCTGTGGCCTGTTTTCGGATGGAACCGTCGCTGTGTAAGTCTTATTCCTGTTCGTTTTACGTCTAGCTATACTCAGTTCCACCTCCACTCTCTCAGGAGTATTTTTCCTCATAATTGTGACGGTTCCTCAAGTCGGAACGGTTTGCTTCTAGGTGCCAGTCCCTCTATACAATGCAATTGCTAGCGTACACTGTCACGACGATCTTGATTTCCTGTGAGTTTATCTACACATCGCTCCGCTCAAAGCTAATTCAGGTGTAGCCTTCTCTGCGCTCCGTGTCTACGCGCTCTGGCAAGCATCAAAGGCAAAGCATGCGCTTGCTGCCATCGTCCTTGTGCTGGGGCTGACTCCCATTGCACCGACCCTGGTAAGTCGGCAAGGTCGAGGTCATCCTGCTTTGCTGACCTGTAACAAGCTCGATTGGCTGCAAATGCTACACGAATGGGACTACAAATTCTTACCAATACTCGCATACTGCAATCATTTCCGCATCCCTCGGGCCCTTGGGCAGCAGTACGTGATGTTAACATTCGCGAGAATCATGACTAAATCTGGCGCAGATGTACGTCCTACGTTCCCTGTACTGTCCGTGCAACCTGACCGCAAGCAGTGCGCATCTTGACGAGATGCAGTACGATATTCTCAGATTTTATCGTGATCGTGTGCACCTGGATCGTCTCGTTCAGACACTATCTGGCAGTCAGGAAGCACAGCCTTGGGATATCAATAACGGAGATATTGCTTCGAGATGGTCTGTCCACGTACCTGCTCAGAAAAGCGTGGTCTGACTTTGTTCTTCCCAGGCACGATATATTTTTTGTGCGTACAAGGCATGAGATGGAGATATTGACGTGCCACTGAGCTCCGAGTATCCAGTGCATTACTTGTAGTCAACAGTCTCATGCTCTATACATTAGGGAAAGTAGGCCCGTTCGAGGTACGTGCCCATGCGCCGGAGTATTCTCCGTCCAGGGCTGCTAACTGTTGGGTTGCGTTCACGATAGGGAGCCTATGCTGTCAACCTCGTGCACTCCTTGGTGCGTATTCATGGCTCCACTCAACAGGTAGACACTGATCAGGACCACCTCTCGCAGCCGCCGCTCCTGGTGCAACGCTGCATGCTGAACCTACGACAATTTACTGAAGCGGGAGCTGACTTCGACTCCGAAAATGCCGTGTCAAGCTTTCGCATAGGAAACATAGGGCAGCCACTAGATTACAACGAGGAGGAAAGGTTGGACGACGACGACGGCGACGGCTACATTGAGGGTCTACCATGGACAATCAGGGAAGCGGGGGAGAACACCTCTGTCGATATGGGCAGATAGCGTGAGTGCGCGATACATGCGATCTTGAACCCCGAACGAGCCTACTCACCATCGATGCTCTTCCCCAGGTTGAGTACAGCAGACCCGTTTGCAGAGAGCACCCGGCTTCGCAACCTAGTCGCCGTCAATGGTCTTAATCAAATATCTAATTCTGCGGCCAGCTCCGCATACTTTACATACAACCGTCCCTGAGCACGCCTTCATAATTGACAATCCGCCGATTGGTGCACAGAGAGAGGACGGATGCGCCTTCTATGAGGCTCAGTATCAGAGGAGATGTCCGTCAGGTCTCCCGTTGGCAAAGCCGCCAGCGCCAAGGTCGTAAACCAGCTGGCCGCGCAGAAATGTTTGCTGCACGCGACCTGTCAGCGTCAGCTCTTCGTACGGCGTCAGCTTGTTCTTGAAGTTCAGCTGCTCCTTTGTAACCTGAAGACGGGGTGAGGCAGCCGCGACGACATACAGTGACACGCGTACCTTGAATTCCGCTTCAGGATCCCAGATCACGAGATCCGCGTCGTACCCGACCTTCAGCCGGCCTTTGCGGTCATCTAGCCCAGCGTGCGTCGCGGTCTTCACGCATACCCAATCGACGATCTGCGCAACCGAGACGCCGCGCTTCCGGCCCTCCGTCCACAGGAGACTCGACCCGAGACCAAGCGTGCTGATCCCGCCCCACGCGCCCATGATATCGCCCGTGTCGATGTTCTTCAGCGACGCGACGCACGGGCTGTGCCGGTCGCTCACGACGCAGTCGATCGTGCCGTCGCGCAGCGCATCCCATATCGCCTCACGGTTCGCGGCCCCGCGGATCGGCGGGCAACACTTGAACTCGGGGCGCCCGGCCGGGATGTCCTGCGCCGTCAGTGCGAGGTAGTGGAAGCACGTTTCGACCGTGAGCGGGAGCCCGGACGCCTTCGCCGCGCGGATGAGCGGCAGCGCGGACGCCGCGGAGAGGTGTACGATGTGCAGCCGGAGCGAGGGGTAGCGCTTGTGCAGCGAGGTGATGAGCGTGATGGCGTCGACCTCGAGCTGTTCTGGGCGGGAGTCGAGGAAGGTGCTGTACGCCGCTGGTCGAAGCCGCTGTACTCCGATTTGTGCAATTGGGATCTCTCGAGCTCGGCATGGAAGCTAAGCAGTCAAGAGTGTCCTGTAATCGCCTGTGAATACTCCACTTCCCGACCCATTCCATTTGGAGCAGCATACCTTGACCTACTCCATAGCGAACACTGAATAATGCTTGAGAACACAAGGTACTTCCTGGTATATGTCTGTGAGCACGCGAGACGAGTTATATGTGAGCCAAATCGTACCTCCACCCCGCTTCCGATGAGGAAGCATTTGAAGCCGCGGATACCAGTGTCGATGGGCGGCGGCAGGTGATGCTCAATGCTACTACGGTCAACCAATAAATCCAGTACTTGCAGCAAAAAACGGTACCTGATTGCCAGGGACAACATCTCTCCTAACGCCACGTCAGACCAGCACTGGCCCCATGCGGCCGCTGCACACTTTGCTTCGAGGTTGCCCACTCTCGCAGTCGGCGGGTGGACATCGAGACTCGAGCGACATGTCAACCACTGTGGGTACACTACCGAAAATTGCAGCGCCCGCGCCTATTCAGAAGCTTTGACAATCTGCCAGACCTGGTCCGCTCAGGGTGCGGGTGCGCACTGACTGAAAATGGCAGTTCGCGAGTACGACCGCTAGGTGTTATAATGGTCACGCTTACTGGACGAGACCGGAAGTATGAACTGGTCTCTTGTGTCGATGAGCTTGATGTCAGGCAACTAGTTCTGAGCCTTCTGGCTGCACCTGCCCTGAAAAATACTTGTTATCTTGCTCGTCCGGCCGCGTCGAGATATCGACGAGGTTGTGGTTCAGCTTGGTCAATGAGAATCACATTTAAGCCAAAAGAAGCGCGCTTCGGCGAGCTCCTAGCCATTTTAGCCCTGAAATTATAAGAAGATGGTGAGCGAAGAGGAAGAGATGGATACAGAGTTGGCAAGCCCGCCACGGCGCTATCCTCGCGACATCGGATCTAATCTAGACGCCCGCCCGATAGTGGCGCGAAGGACGATAGGTCAGGTTTACGCCTTGTCCGGACCAGCCACGATGTTCAAAGCCGTGGCCCGCGACGTTGGCAAACGCAGCTCTGGATCTTCATGATTCCTGCGCGTCGAAGGTCATGGATAGAAATGCTCCAGTCAAGTTCCGGTGGTAGGCTGTCCGCTGCCATGATGTAGACTTTTTATTACCAGAACCTCGAACTCGCATCTCTTCTGCTCTGAGGCACGTCCTCAAAAGCCAGCTATAGTCGCAGGTCCGCGCCAACGCATTATACTTTAGGGTGCCTATGGCGTCAACTTCATGCATACCTTGGGTCGTGTACATAGTCCGACTAACGAAACCGACGTTGAATAAACGTCATATACGGCAGCCTCCGCTGCTGGCGCAACGCTGCATGCTGAACCTGCGCCAGCTGAGTGAACGGGAAATAACCCGTCGCCTCTTTGACCCTGAGTATTCGAAATATTGGGCAGCCGCTCGAGGCCGGCGGACTCCAACAATTGTACGAAGACGAACATGACGAGGGCATACCTGCGGTGGACAGCGCACATTTGCAGCGGTCTCCGGAAGCACCACTACTTCGATTAGGATTATAAGAGACGTATACATGTCTGGCAGCCATCTTCGTCTCTCGTGGGACCGGACTATTTATTTCTCGCGGTCCGTACCTTACGAGAGATATGTATGCATCTCTGCCCGTCCTCAGGCTACGGCGGGGGTGGAAACTTGGAGCGCGGACACTCCTGGATACTCCTAGGAAGCGTAGTCCTCGTTAGCACAAGGGTCTTGCGCATCGTGCCTCCTCCGCCGCAGAATGCAAGATCGCGCCATTCGCCGCATATGAACCCTCCCATCAACATCTTTGGGAACGACGACAGCCTTATCGCGGTCTTCGCACACAGACGGCCGGCGATGCGGCCATACTTTTCGTCCTCCATCCCTCCAATGACATCCAGATGCCGGGTACCCTAACTCTGCCCTGCCCGCTCGCATGAACTGTGGTCTCCTCCAGCCTAAGCAAAGTCAAGCGCGTCGCCGTGCGCTGCGCTCCGCAGCGTCTCGCGGTTATTCTTCCCGCAGATCGACGGGCGATGCGGGGCGCCCAGTCGGGATGTCCTATCGTCGCCTGCGTAACAGCGGCGAGCGAACGGCGAGGCTCGGAAGCTTCGTCTGCAGGATGACCTGCAGTGTAGACGCGCAGGGTGGCGGGAAGCAGAGGCCGTGCAGAGATTAGGTTAGCGGTTCTGCGGCAAGGAGATCAGCGCGAGCACCAGCATCATCTACTAGACTTAATCTCGTAGCAGCAGGGCTACTACCTGGTTATCAGAGATGCCCCTCCTCCAGTACACCACGTCAGCCCTGTCCTCGCTCTGCGAGGGGGCAGACTTCGTTGAGCCGTTGTCCACGCTTATCGCCGGTGGGATAAAGCTGGGCTGGGCGGCATGTCGGCCGCCACCATAGCAGTCCGTTAGGTCGCAGCATATAGCCTAGTCTAGAACACTTTCACTTTGTCGGAGTGGGCTCGTTCCCATGTCTATGCGTCTATGCTTTCTGCCTCTGTGCACTGACGCATCATCTGCAAGCGTCTGAGGCTAAGATCTGGATGTTACTTTGCTCACTCGCCTTCACAAGAAGAAGCTAGCCGGATGCAAGCATCAGCCACTTCAACATCCGGTTCTGGTCTTGTCTGCGTCACCCTGTGAAATGTTCGCCGCATTGCCCAGCTGTTAAGGACGGTAGCAGGCCGCGGCTATCTTAAGTACGCAAGGTAGCACAGCCATCCTGCAGCAGAGTTGCGCTGTAGCGAGTCGTTGGCTGCGCTGCTCTCGCGGCTATGGAGACGGTCCATGCAACGGCCGGAGGAACGCGCGCGGCACGGTTCGCGGTGGCAAGGGTCACACCTGCCTCCCCGAGCGCCCACCCTGCACCCGCTCGACAGGGCGTAAGGATCAGCAGCAGAGAAGATACAGTATGGCCGTTACAGAGTAATATTATATCGACACTTTGCGCTCGGTCAAGATAGTGCTATGAAGGATGCGGAGGCCTCGCCACATCGGAGGTTGATTGACCTGAGAGACCCCGGACACAGCATAGCTAGGGTTAGGGCCAGCACGACACGTTTCGGACAGCCTTCGCTTGCTTTGTTTCCAGCCGTCGCACTGTACTCCCAACTTGACTTGCTGTAAGCGACAGGATTTGTGGGTTATGTCGCTCTAATTTCTGCAATACTCTCCAGATAGGCGTTTTTGGACCCGCTGCCCACGGAGGCCAGCCAGTCGGGGCAACTGCCCTGAGCAAGGCACGGACAGGACATCTCTGTTTCCGTCTGTTCGATGCGAAGTCATCTCAGGTGCACTTTCCTTGTAGTTGTCTTGCCTAACGTCTGCCATTGCGGCAGGTCGAAATGATCCTGGACTGTTCAACAGCTCGATTGCAGTTATCGGGGCTGCCCAACTTCGGGCATAGAGGCTCGCATAACCTCGCGCAGCACATGCTCGACCGTGACCGAGAGCAGCAATTTGTGCCGTAAGTATCAGCTTGTTATGATGGTCCTCCAGCTGAATACATGAGCGAAGATATGCCACAACCTCACCATGGGCGAATTCGCCGCCAAATTCGAGTGTTGTCTTCCGCCGACATCACAGTTTCCATCAACCCAAGTTGCCTCATGTTGCCCGAGCATCACTGTGGCTCCCGACTCCCGCTGCCCAACTGAGAAGGAAAGCCGACGGAGTCCGAGCGTATACAAATGCACGGTCCGAGTCGCGTACCAGTGGCACATCTTCGGTAGATTTTTTGATCGCACGCACTGCACACATGCGTTCAGGATCTAGCGAGCAATATATCTTCGTGTGGCATTGACGCGATGATTGTCTCGCATCGCTATTGGTTTTGGCTGGACGAGTACAGCTGCAAGCCGACGAGACAGCAGCGGTCATCGAACTCCAGCTAAGAGAGCCTCGCGGCACCTCACTTTCACTATCGAACCGTAGGATGCACAGCCTATGCTCGTTTCGCACCATTGAACCCATATCAATGATGCATCCGGATGTCGAGATGGCAAGGGCGCATCATCGCAGACCGCTGTTCAGCTAGCTTGACCGGACATCACCATGCCGCTGCTATACACATGCTCGGAAGGCTGACCAGGCTTCTAATTCCTGAACCTGTCAGAGCTCAGCAAATGAAACGTGGATGATGGGCGATCATACTTTCCCGTTCAGCAGGTATGGTCATTCGCAGCTTTGCCTCCGCCCCGAGGCAGTGTTTCAGAGCCGCACAGGGAAGTCGCGACTCTTCGAGGGGCACCTCGCAGTCGCACGCATCCCCAAAGTGCTCACACAGGCACCCACGGCGGCCAGGAGCGCACGCAGCGAGCGCAAATTCGCGCGCGACCGCCTGGCGAACCCGACGAGACAAGCATCAGCATCACGCGGCTGTGCCCCCAGCACCGGTCGCCCGTCGACATGGCTGTCGAGACGGTTTGACGTGCTGCCCCACACGGTCGGGCGCCGGGAAGCGTGGGGGCCCGCATATGAAGAGGCGGCGCACGCGCAGCGCTGCAGGCCTCATATACCCCCACGGCCGTCCCTGCCCGCCCCACGCCCCGCCCTGCATCCCGCGCCGTCCCTGGCACCCACTCGCCCCCACACGACTTTCTGCCGCCCGCCCGCCGCCCCCACACACATGCACGCCGTCATGCACCAACCACCGCCTGTCGCGGGCCACATGCACGCAGGCCCGAGCAGGCACGCCGCGCCCGCCGCCCTGCCGCGGCTCGCGGTGCCCACACAAAACAAGCAGCGGCGCAGCCTGCCCGACATCCGCAGCCCCGGCGGGTCGACGATGCGGACCGAGTACGCATGCCGGCACTGCCGCGTGCGCATCGCACAACGGTCGAGCGTCCTGTCATGGGTACGTCGTCCGCGCATCTCTCTTCGACGCCACACTCATCAGCGCATAGGAGTTCCGCGGCGCGACCGGCAAGGCCGCGCTTTTCACGAACGCGTACGTCCCGCCGTACCTGCGCGCCGCTCCGCACTGACGCACGCACAGCGCCAACGTCGCACTGGCGAAGATGTCGGTGATGCTGATGGACTCGGGCGCGTACCGCGTGCAGAACGCGGCGTGCGCGGCGTGCGGCGAGCCGCTCGGATGGAAGTTCGTGCGCGCGGCGGAGCAGGCGGAAAAGTGGAAGGAGGGCCACCTTGTGCTCGAACTCGCACGGCTCGACGAAGAGGCGTTCCCGCTCACGCCACTGGAAGAGGTGCATATGCCGGCACCGGCGCGTGTGTCGGTATTCGTCCGCGACGATAGCGAGCTCGGGCACCGGCGGTCGTCCTCGAGCCTGTCGACCATCGATAGACAGCGACCGCAGGGCCCGCGGAGGAGACGAGATTCATGATGTGCTAGGAAGGGCACGGCAGGCGGTGTCCCGGCGAGAACCCGATGGTGCTTTCGAGGGGGCTTCGCTTGCTCGATACCGGGGACGTGTCGAGGCGAGTAGGACCAGCAAATTGCATCTAGACATAATTATTATCGTTCAACGTGCATACGGTACGACAAATGTAACTTACACACGTTTTATTGCTCGGTTTGGACCCCGTAGAATTACGACGAGTGCCTTCTGTCTCGACGTCGGAATATCCTGAAAGGACGTATAGGCGCACATTACCCATAAGGCAAATCGGCGCAGCAAAGCCCCCGTGTAGCCTGTGCATGGATGATGAGCAGGAAAATTGAGATAAGCCGTGTTTTACGACGATGACGTGCGAGCTGTGGTCAAGAGCATTCGCACTACTGTACGAGAAGAATCGAGGATTACAACTGTTCCGGGTCTCAGGCTGAGTTGACGACCGAAGGCTGTACGAAGTCGACCGTAGTTTGTCCACGGGTACGTCGAGGGGAAAGCGATACC
Source organism: Phanerochaete sordida (assembly GCA_019973155.2). NCBI lineage: Eukaryota > Fungi > Basidiomycota > Agaricomycetes > Polyporales > Phanerochaetaceae > Phanerochaete > Phanerochaete sordida. Next base: position 32,533 of record BPQB01000086.1, read on the forward strand.
CCCACAAATGCCGAATGAAGCTTTGGACGACCAACACGAGAGGCGTGCTGTGCACTGGGTTATGCAATGAATAACAGAAGTCTAAGCTGCCATCGACGGCCGACATGAGCAGCTACTAGTTGTACGAAAGATCCTGGCAACCTGCAGTAAGCAGATGCGAGAGAGGGCCGAGAACGAAGACGTACCAAGTCCATAAGTTAACATTACAATGTACTCTTCATGACGTCTCTCCCTACGCGGGTTACCAGACCGTCTGCTGCTGCGGAGGCGGGCTGTTGGGTATACTTTGCGGCATGCTACGTGGTGGTTCCTTTGCCGTCTCGATGTCCTTCCGGTATTCGATCTTCTCGACCCGGACCTCGCCGTCGATGAGTTGGTACACGTAGGTGACGACGACTGGGCCCTGGATATCCATCAACGCGAAGGTAGGAGTGGGCTCGCTACGGGCCGGTCAGCAGTGACAGGGTGGTGATAGCAGCTGACTGACCCGTTGACATTTCCTATCCATGCTCCGGTCGCCGAGCCAGGATTCACGAAGAAGCGGCCGTCGTACTCCACTGCCTGGAAGCTGCGTCGAGAGCGTGAGCACGCGTGGAAACCAGTGTCGCACGGACACGTACGTGTGGGTATGTCCCGAGATGAGCACGTCCACGTCCATCTGTCGCGCGATTGCGCTGAGCGAATCGAGGTCGCCGCTGGGGACACACTGGTGCCCGTGTATGACGCCGAGCCGGATTGGGGTGTGTGTTACGGTCACCGAGAGCGGCAACGCGCTCTGCGCCGCGTCAGTCAGCACGCCGGAGACGCGTACGCGGCGGGCGCACCTCGTCGTAGTCTCCGCGGACGACATGTACGTCTGGCGAGACGGTGCGGAGGTACTCGTAGGTTTCGCGGTCGCAGAGGTTGCCGGTGCAGAGAATCTGCTGAATCTTGCCCGGGACAAGCAGCTTCTTGAACTTGGCCGGGAGATCGTGTATGCGGTGGGGGATGTGGAGGTCGCCGATGACGAGTACGAGAACCATGGCGGGGCAGGTGAGCTGGGTGTATGCGCGGAAGAGGTGGTTTCGGACAAGTCTCGTCCGTCGGAGGCGCCGGCCGCGGCACGCCCAGCCGGCACGGGACCGGGAGGCGGAGGTCCCGTGCCCCTCCCCCGCCGATATTTCAGCAGCCTCTTTTCTCGCACGAACCATCAGCTACCCCGCACTCGTCACCACGCCGTCGATCCTCCCTCCACACGCTCGCTACCACACCCGCCATGGCCTCCAGCTTGTCCGACGAGTGCACCCCTCTCAAGCGCGAGTACGACTCCTGTTTCAATGCCTGGTTCGAAGGCTACCTCGAGCCCGCCGTATCCTCCACCCCTGCGGAGCGTCTCAAGTATTCCCAGGACAAGGCGGAGGAGTACGAGTCAAAGTGCGGAAAGATATGGTCGCAGTACCAGTCCTGCGTACAGGTGCGTCCGAGTGTTCTGCCTTCTGGTCGTGTGCGCTCACGCATAGCTACCTCCGCCAGAGAGCCGTCAAAGAAAAGGGCCTGGAAACTTTGCTCGCGCAGGCTAGGGCCGAAAACCCGCTCAAGGAGCCGCCAGCACTCGAAGCTCAGCGATCTCACGCCTAAATATTGCAATCTGTATCATTATACCACCATGTATCCGCTTTCAACATCAGTGCTTGGTAAGTCGTCCGTTTCTCCTTCCGGCGTCGTTCTGACCTTGCCTTACAGTATTTCTAGCATCCTGCTTGGATTATTCCTATACCACCGCTCTGCGTGGCGTGTTGTACATCACCATGTCGCTGTCGCTGTCGCTTTCAATACGACCACTTCTCACTCTGAGCTCGCCTGGTCGTTCTCGGAGTTCGAGCTACTTTCACATGGGTTCAACGTCTGCAACACCGACATCTCCGAACGATGCTAACCCTTGTCTAAGCCTGGGCTCCACGCATAATCTGACTCTCGCAGCGCGGCGCTTCTCTCCCGAGGCCGTTGTGGTCGACCGCCTCCCGAGCCTGCTCTAGCCTCCATGACCTCGTCCAGCTCTCTGCACGTCATTCACACGCTTTCGCTGATCGTACAGCCGAGCTCGATCCGCTACTGGAGGTCAGACGATCGAAGGGAGCATCGCCGAAGAACTTCCGCGCCCAACGAACATGCTCGTTTGCTTCCGCCTTTCAGACGGGAATTATTTCCCTGTCTCCGCGGGTCGTGGCAGTGTACGGGAAACCTCCATGCGCCCTGCCATCGACGATCGTCGCGGCATGCCTGGACGAGATGATCTTCGTGGTGTGGACTCTTCGTCTCTGCTCTGCTCCGGTGTACTGCTGCGCGCCCTACGTTCTCGGAATTGAGCTGAGGACTGACGGAGCACCGAAAGGCGGTTGTCTGCGCCCTACATCGTGTCGCCGCTTCTCTACATCGCCGACGGAGAATGTGACGCTGCTGGTCTATGTCCGCTGTCTTCTCTGGCCCGTGCGCGGCTGCTTCGCACGCCGCCGTGCAGCGTGGAACGATTGGTTCTCACCACCGCTGAGACCTCATATGTGCCGTTCACTGCTCGCCATGTCGTCGTCCAGTACGCGGCAGTGTCAGCAGCGAACCCGTGTCCCAAACGCGCGGAACGGCTGGATTCCTCGGCCGCACCTCAAACGAGCAAGCGTACAAGTGCTGTGAAACTGCATATATGCGTTGGACTATGCGAGTGTCGCGGGCATGCCTCTCGGTGAGCTGTCAATCCGTTTAGTGAAAGCTCTGTTCATCTCACACCGATCGACATTGGACCAAGAACCGCTATCTATCCTGCTCCTATTTTGGTCTCTGCACCAGAGTACGCCTTAGCCTCCGCACCAGTCGAACCTCCAACTCCCGTCATCCGGGTATCGACAAGAAGTGGCGGTATGACATCTGGGCGTATTGGACTTGAAGCTTGACTCCCGTTGCCAGCAGTCTCGATTGAGTGAAACAACGGCGAGCGCGTCGCGGGGTCTGTGTTTCGACTGGGCAGTCAGCTGGCTCGGTGTGTGCACCGAACGCTTGGTACATTTCGCGTAATGTGAACTCAACTGTACAGACACCTCTTGGACACCATCTGTGCTCTCCATTGCGAGCCCTCGTCCCTGCGACGGGCTGTACGCTCTCTTTCCTGAGATTTGGGTCCCAGTATGCCCGCGCGAGGTGCTCGGCCCGAACCAATGCGATGGTACTGCGTCGTGTATAGCGGACTCATACACTTGCGTGCATCTGAGGGGGCTCAGGGCAGTAAGCTTTGACGCGTAGGGTCAGTCGAAGGGCTTGCTCGACAGAGGTGTGTTCGCTGTCCTAGTTTCAGACTACGCGAGATGCTGACTGGGAGACCACGACGTCAATAGAGATGCATGGCTGTTCGCTCGCACTCACCACCCAACCTGACTCAGAAACACTTGACATGCCTGATGACACTCCACGGCGACATCGCCTCTCGTCATATCGTTCTGCGATGCGCCCGTCACGCCTGAGCCTGTGATCACTGCCGTGGCCCCCGAGGGACGCCTCCGACCACCCTTGTCCACCGGCTTGCTGCGCGAATTGAAGAGCTGGTCGTGAAACGTGTCAGCATCCTGCGCCGGGGCGTCCATCGAGATGAGGTCGAGTCGGCGCAACGCATGGGTTGTCAGCAGCGAGGTCGGCGACGCGGTCGGCGGCGGAAAGCAGCACCTGCGTGCAGAAAGAAGGCGGACAGAAGCCGCCCCTGGCACCCTCGCCTGCCTCATGCGGAGTCCATGCACCTGCTGGGAGCCTTCCATCTATCCTGTGACCGCCTCGCTATCGCCAATCTCGCACTGCTGTTCATTCCTGTGGCGTCTCTTCGCCAACGGCCCTCGCCCATCATCGTGAAGAACCCAGGGACTGTTCGTCGTTGTTTTCGCGACGCCGCACGGACAGCAAGGAATCAGCATTCCGGTGCATTCCGCCTGGAGGTGACGTCCGTACCAGGGGGTGCCCGGGCAGCTGATTGTCTCCAGGACTTTGCCAACGGTTTCCACCCCGACTTCCAGCTCGTCACAGGCGCATATGCAACATCAGCTTGCGGTGCGATTGCGCCTTTACTTGGGGCCTGTACCCACGAGACGGGCATGCTGCCAGCGGGCCCTTCTTCGATTGGCAATGCAGCCCGCGAGGCCCCTCGGGGCCCATTCCCACCTGCCCACTGCGCACGCCAAGGCCCATTCAGCACATCGACAACGGCTATCGCGCGCACCCCTCGTCGACATCCCGCATCCGTGCGACGGTCGCCCATGCATATGTGGCCGCGCGGCGTGCCCTGCTGCGCGCACGTCTCCGCCGTGCCACCATCTTGCCGAGGCTGATCGCCCCGCTGGTGCGCCCGCGCGCACGCTCTCGTGCCCGCAGACGCGCCAGGCGGGGGCGTGCAGGCACCCGCAGGCACCGCGGCGCCCTGCCGAGGACGAATGGCACGCCACGGCTGCGCCCTGGGCGCGCGGCGCATGCGCAGGCCCCGGCCTGCATTTGGGCGACGCTTTGTGCGCTGTGGCGTCACGCGCGCGCAGGCGCAGCGCCGCCACGCGCCGCGCGCCGGCGGGCACACTCTAGTACCCGCTGGGTCGCCGGCCGCGCCCGGGGCAAATCCGCGCGGCCCCGGGTGTCGTCGCGGTGCGCCCCCAAACCCTGTTCGCGAGGCTAGAACGCGATGCGCAATATACGCTGTGTCTCGGGAGCGCGTGCGGCGGCCACGCCAGATCCTGCGTGCCCGGCTACCCCGAGCCTGGGGACGGCGGCGCGGGGAGGGCCTCGGGCAGCGGGCGGACGGTGCCACGCAGCAGGCGCCTGGTGTGATGCGCCTTCGCGAGCAGGAGCTCGGGCACGCGTGGCGATTGTGCGTCGCGATCAGGCCAGCCTGAGCCCGCTGGCCATCCGATGTTAGCCAGAGTGGATCACGCAGCTATCCCGCCGGCCCTCGTGAATACATCGCTTGCGGGCGGCGGTGCTGCAGAAGCTTGTTGCAGTTCCCCGCTAGCTCTGGGAAGAAATATCTGATAGGAGCTCGGGCGGTCGTTCGAGGCAGAACGCCGCAGAAAGGGCTGGAGGGCACATATGACCACGGAACGTGGCTACCAGCAAACATCGCTTGCTGGGCTTCCCACCGCCCATGCTTTTCAGTGCCCGATGTCGGCCAATATCACGCCGTCCCTGTGCTGATTTCTTTGTGCCTGCCCTGTTCAGGAAATCCTGACATCTGTTGCGGTGCGTTCTAGCTGCTCGCTTGCGTGCGCGATGTGCTAGGGGCAGCAGCTTCTTCACGCTTCGCGCAAACCTTGCAATACCCACGAGCGCGACTCGCGTTCGGGCTGCGAGCGAGACGACACCGAAGAGCTCACGCCCGCTGAGCTAGCGGTCGATCTGCGATCGCCTGCCAACGCTAACGAGCCCCGCCGCCACAATCAGCGCGAGAAGACCCCGTATCCAGTGCGGGGTGCGCGCGAGCCCGCCGAGCGTGGGGGGCGGTACCTGGCCGCCGTTTCGCGCGACCCGGATGGGCGTGCGAACGCGGCGCGCACAGGCGACGTCGAGGGTCGCAACCCTGCGGCGGGCCGGCCCTGGGCTCGAGGCCCCGCGCCCGCAGGCGAGGCCAAGACGCCGATCAGCGCCGCCGGGGCCAAAAGCGCAAAAGCGCAAAAGCTTGTGCTTGTCGGGAGCCACGCGAGCTCGTGTGCGATCCAGGAGCCGCGCGCGCCGCGCCGTCTGCCGCGCCCACCGCCCGATTGCCCCGCCAATCGCGATGCGGGCCTGACAGGCCTGTCAAACACGGTGCCCCGCGCGCCCTGGCTCGCGATGACGGCGGGCGTCCCCCGTCGCAGCCGTCGCCCGCGGGCACACGCGTCCGGGCGCCCGCCGCCCTCGGCCATGCCGCCGCCCTCAGCCTGAGCTCGGTATGCGATCGGGCGGGAGAAGCGCGAGTACGTCAACGCCCAGTCCTGTGCCGGACCCTGTGCGAGGGCAGCGCGAGACCCATGACAGTCCTGCAATGATAGGGTCGCCGAGGTGGCGCACGCTCGCGACCGTGGAAGCAGCGTGCGAAGGCGGCGGGACAGAAAACGACGAGTGATTATGTACATGGCTAACCTATATCCGACATTATACTACATATGTTACATGATGGCTGTCTAGTTAGCCCCAAGGCAATGCGAAAGGATTAGTAGAGACATGCATGAGTCAATATACAACAACGAACGGGTGCTACCTATAACGAGCATCCCTGGAAAATCCAATGCGAAAACGAAAGCAAGCAGACTCTGCACGATGATAGACTTTAAGGCGAGATGAGGTCGGAGCGAGTGGAATCGAGATCTACACGGCGGCCGTGCCGTATGGGTAGACCATCGCGTCGGGCTGCTCGGCGTAGGGGGCCGCGTACATGATGCCGTCGACGACGTAGTAACCTGTACGGTCGTCGGGATACCACGATGACGCATATTGCATCTGCGGCTCGACGGGAGCCGGGTACTGCGCCTGCGCCGCATACCCGTAGGCCGCGGCGTCGTAGCACGCGGGCTGGGCGTCTGGCGCGCTGGCGTAGCAGTGCGCCTCGCTAGACCGCGAGAAGCAGCGTCAGCCGAGGCGGCGCGGGGCGCAGGCGGGCGGTGCACTCACGGGTGGGCGAGAGAAGGCGCGGCAAGTGCCGCGGCCTCCGTGATCGATATGAACGTCTGCGGGGCCCCCGCGACGGAGATGGGGCCCGCGGGGTCCAGCGCGCACGCCGCAGGAGCCTCGGCAGCGCGCGCTGGCGGATCTTCGTAGCTGTATCGCACCGCTCCCACGGGAACGTGCGGGGCGAGCGATGGATGGGGATACGCCAGGTCAGCTGCGGCCGAGGGCCGCACAGGCCTGGGAGCGAAGATGCCCGCCCCCGACGGCGCCGCCGCCGCGGCCGATGTCGACGCGATGGGCTCGTGGTAGTCGAAGAAGAGCGGCTGGCCGCCTGCGGGGTCGAAGTCGACCTCGCAGTACGTCGTCGAGGGTGGCGACGAGTAGTCGCTGCGCGGCGAGCTGCTGGCGTAGGGCGGCGACCACGCCTGGAGCTGGTCGGAGGCCATGTTGTAGAGGAGGTAGGGCTGCGCGTCGTCGACGTCCTCCTGCTTCGTCTGCACGTCTTCGTAGGGCGCCTCCGAGTAGTCGGTGCTGGACGAGGCGCCGCTGGGGGACGAGGCGCGGCGGACAAAGGACTTGGCCAGGATCCCGCGCGCCGTCTTCGACGGCCGCGGCGCGTGGATAGCGGGCTGCGGGCGCCGCTCGTCGGGGTACACGCACTTGCGACCGCTGTAAGCGCAGCGGCTGCAGGCCGGCTGGTCGCCGCTGCACTGCAGGCGGGAGGGCCGTCAGCGCCGCCCGCGGACAAAGAAACGGGGAGCGCACCTTGGCCTTCCGCTGTCGACAGTGCTTGCAGGCGATGGCGGTCCGGCGTTGCTCGATGGGCGTCGGCGAGCGGAGCATCAGGCAGTCGCCGTCGTGGCCCGGCAGCTTTCCGGGCTTGTACTTCCAGTAGGCGTGCCCCCAGGGGACGTCGTACGGCCGCAGGTTCCACGGGTCGTCGCTGCGAGGGATGTCGACCGGCATTGTGACTGCGAAGGACCTGGCGGGCCTAGAGGGTGGCATGAGGGAGAAGCAGGAGAGGCGATATGATGGAAGGTACTTACATAGCTGGCCTCGCTGGGGTGGTGGAGTTCGGAGCGAGGCTGCGAGAGCCTAGAGCGGCGTCCTCGAGAGTTCCTCGTGGACCCTTGAGCCCAACGTGTTGTGCGAGCAGTCTCCACCGGAGAGTGGCACGTTGTCGACGACGGCTGGCGGCAGACCCGAGAGTTTGTTGAGCTAGAAAAAGACCTTGGTCATGGTGCGCGCGCGCCCTTCTTAAGGCGATCCAAAACACGGTCACCGCTTGACCCTGGCGAAGCGCGGCTGCCGTTTATTCGTAGATCGTAGATCTGCGCCAGGCCAGATCTTGGAGGTACGACGAATTGCGTCCGCGGCGCGCCGCGCGTGGTGCCCCCTTGCCAGCCGTTCGGAGTCACTCCGCCAAATGCGCCAATCCACGCCATCCACTAATACGCCGTTGATGGATCTCGAGGTGTTTTCCCTGGCCTCGATCCGCTGCGGGGGCGCAACACAATAGCCTGTGGGGCGCGCCAGGCTTCCTTGCAGCGCGCAGCAACGACGGCCGTTGGCAGGGTGGCACCCTCGACTGGCGTCGACGCGGTCTCAGCGCGGTGGATTTTCGCACAATAAATTGGCTCTGATAGGCCTCTGGCAGGAAAATCTCGAGGTGGATAACTCAATCTTGGGAAGCCCGTGGGTGGAATGTTCTATCCGCGACGGGGTGTCTTGGACACCCAAGTCTCCTGGCCAACATTCACATCAGATGAGGCGTGCGGGCCTGTGTCACACGCTGCCCAATGGGCTTGCGCGACGGGACGTGGTCGACGCACCGCGCCGCACCACCGAATAGCCTTTTGCAGGCCCGCCAGCGTGCGTGCGGAGAGCCTATTCCGGGGCGCAGAAATGGTGCTCCCTAAAGGCAAGTCTGGCCTGCCGCGGCAGGGCTGTTTACGTGTTGGGCAGCGGCGCGATAGGATGCGCCGTTCAGCAGACCTGCAACTCGGCGCACCTGGGCGGGTGAACGGTCTGTGGATCAGACACCGCAACGCAGATCGTAATCTCGTACCGATCAAGACATTCGCTCATGGCCTGCGGGGGTCCTGCCCACGACGCTGGAGACTAGGCCGGCCATTGAAACGACGTGCGCACGAGGGCCCAGGCCCCGCGCGGTGTGCTACTGCGCCACTAGTCGGCCCCGGTGCGCGGTTACACGGTACATGCGCTAGTGCCTGGTGTGTTACGAGAGCGAGCCTGAAACGGGGTCCACGGAAAATTCAGGCTGCGCGACGCAGGCGTCGAGGCGCTCGCAACTGGTCCCGCGGTGACGTGCGTGATCTCGCAGGCGGTCCGCAGATGCTGGTGCGTGGGCAATTGTATTGTGCAATGTACATAGGTGACCAGGGTATACACGGGGCGGCGAGTGGCATGGGGAATCGATCCAGAGAGGGTGCAGTGGCAGTTCAGGCTCTACGATGACGGGTCGTGCAGGACGGCGAGCAGAAACCGGCCGTCTGCAGTCCGATGTTAGACAGGGCACGCCAGATCCGCTGGGCGACGCACCGGGTGAAATCATAAGCTCGTGGCGCTTGGTTCGGATGCGCATAAAGCGTACCTCGTCCTGCGAAGTCCTCGGGGAAGAATCATTCTAGTGCGCGCGCAGGAGAGACCGGTCACTTACGGTATCGCCTGTGTCACCGCTGACCTCCTCGAGGCCGCCCTGCACGCTCTCCACTATGCGGCTTATCGCGTGCGCGTACTTCCTGCCCTGCTCGCCCTCAAAGACAACGCCCGAATGTCGGATGATCGTGACGGGGTGGCCGCGCGAGAGCAGCATGTATCCGAGCACAGAGCGGTGCGAGGTGAGAGACGCGAGGATCTGCTCCATCTCGGGCGAGGGCGCCAGCGCGCCCGCCGGTGATGTCGACGATGACGACGGGCTTGCGTCGGGTGTCGGGAACATGGAGCTCGAGGGCGCTGGCTGGACGGACATGGTGGCAGAGAGGACGCGGGCGGGCTCGACGCGAGAAGCAGAGTTCGCGACGTGACGCCTGCCCGAACAGGACGCTGACTAAGCCGCCACGTGGGTCGCGCGGACGAGCACCCGCTAGGCGCGCGGGCCCTGCGCGGGCGGGAGCACTTCGGCCTCCTCGACGACGAAACCTGCGCGCAGCTGGAGAAAGTTCAGAAAATTACGAGGGCTCAGAAGCCCCGCTGATCTGCTGAAATTTTCTGCTTATTGTCTCCCGCCCGCAGGGCTGCGAACGGCAGGGCGCAGCCAGCGGTGGCACCGCTCGGGAACCGCCAGCCGCGCAGGCAGGCCCTGCGCGTGGGACACCCGAGGGCGGGCGCACATGGCACGCCCACGCCCGCACCCGCACAACGTAACCTAGTTAACCGTGCCATACATCGGCTCGCGCACTGCGGATCGCGCCAGGAACCCAGCCGCCGCCGCACTTGCACGCGCGTGCGCCGGCTCCGGCGTGCGGCGCACAGCGCACCCGTCGCCCATGGCAACGCCGCGGCGCACCTGAAACGCGAGGGCTGCGCCGCCCGCCCGCGTGTGGGGCGCCGCACGGCCTGCGCGGGTTGTCGCGCCCGCGCCGCGTCGGCGTGAGCTCCGGGCGTGCGCCACAAAGCGCGATCCCGACCCGCCAGGCCGCGCACGGGGACGCACAGCCCAAAATCCACACGCGCACGGCCGGTCCACGCACACGGGCGCCCGCGCGGCGGGGCTGGGCGGGGCTGGGCGGGCAGCGGCGCGCGCGCGGGAGCGACGGAGCGGAGGCGGAGGCGCGGGCACACGCAGCGGCGATCGCCCACGCGCGCGATCGCGCAGATGCGAGCGTCGGCCTGGCGCAGCGCTCAGCGCTCGCCGTGGGCCCGGGGCCGCGCCGCGGGCTCGCTGGGGCGGGGCTGCCGGACGGGGCGCGCGGGGAGGCGCGGGCGCGGGCGCAGGGTCGCGTGCCCTGGGCGCGGCCCTGGCTGTGTGCGCGGCGCGGTCATGCTGTGCTTGCCGTCTCGCCCTCGCAGGGCACGCGCAGGGTGCGCCAAGGGTCCGCGGTGGCAAGTTCTGGAAGGCTCTGATGTTGGACGGAGAGGTGGGGCGGAGGTGCTGGCATGCCCATATGCGGGCGCGGTGCTGTGGGACGCGTCCCACGGGTGCGCTGCGTGCGAAGAGCGCGGGCTGGTAGCCGAGGGTGCGGGTGAGCTCCGTTGGGCGCGCGGATACGGCAGGTGGAGACCACGGAGACGTGGGAGGCGTCTCGACGCGTCCGCGACGTATAGAAACGGCCGGAAAGAGTAAAGAACATACCTTGAAGGTTATCTGAAGGATAGGAGATCCACGGTGCAAAGAAGCGACGCAGCTGACCGATAGCAGATCATAGAAGCGAACGTCGAATGTTAGATTGGCCATGATGCAACCACGCAACTCGGCCAGTCTGCCGTGAAATGTATGTAGAATGCGACTAGCTGAGGAACATGTAAGTGTTACATCGGAGGGACCGTGAAGGGGAATGCCACTTACGTCCCGGTTGAGGCTAGTGTACGGAGCTATCTTGACAGCCTGCGGCGCAGGACAGCGCATCGCACATAGCAGAGTCATCGGGTTCTGAAGGATAGCAGGCGCACTATCGTGAGTGGTGAAACTTGACGAAGCCACTGATTTCCATCACCCCTGTAGCCTTGCATGTTGTGCATGATTTGCACAGGGTCGGCCGAGAAAAAATCTGCGCATGCAGGCAATGAGGCGCGACCCACAATGATGGCTGCCACCAGGCTATCAGTCGCTGGTCTCTGTGAAGAGTGGGAGGAGTGACTCACGAAAAATGCTGTCCGCTGCGTAGAGAAGTTAGTAAGAAACCCGAGGGGTGCGGCGCGGATAGTGCAACATGAGGCGGCGTAACTGAATGGAATTCCGCGTAAAATCCTGGCCCTCTACCATGCGGCTTCTGCGGCTTTATTTCCTCCCGAACGCCGCGTCGCATTGACTCGTATGATCTTCATGGCGTGCAATACCGCTCATATGGGCGTGCAGGGGCAGGCCGGGAGCCATGATCTACAGGCGAGCGAGTATTAAAGCCCGGGGATATCAGAGCTCGCTCGCGGTGTGCTCACCTCCATGGACAAACGGGCGCATTTGGCGAGCCTTCACAGAAGCAGTACGAGGGCCGCATGCCTGCGAGGCGGCACGCACGGCTGTGGCAAGCTATCGCCACTTCCTCGGCGATCAGCAGGGCTTATGAGGGTGAGTCATCGGCTACTTTGGAAGAGCCCCCTGAGAATCGAGTGTGCACATGTGCAGCTTGCGCACAGGTGTGGCGTCGCGGTGTCGGGCGAGTGGCAGAGCGGCTGCTGTGTGCTCGACGACGCCCCGTCCGAGCCTGAGCGGACGGCGCCTGTGCGGTGATCCCAGCGCTGATGGCAGGGCCTCGTCCGCAAATGGTGAGTATGTTCGCAGCATGGCCCAGCGCATGGCGACTGCGACTCGCAGCGTTTCCTTACCAACTATGTGATCCGCGAGTCTGTGCCGCAAACGCTCGCGCGCGCGCGAATTTGAGTGCGAGTGTCGATATCATACGCAGCCCGCGATGACCGCGAACGCCGAGTTTGCAAACGACGCGAAGACCCTCAAAGTGCTGTCGACTTTGCCCACGAGTGACCCGAGGTCGCCTTCCCTCTGCTCGCGCCGCGCTGCACGATGACCAGCCTCCGTCAGCCAGCGTTCCCACGGTGCAGCGCGTTACGGTTTCCACGTGGTTGCCATGTACGGCCGGTAGCGCCGTGGGTGATTGGCCTTCATTTGTCTCCGCGCTGTGGTCGTTGTGCTTGACGTTGTACTTGAGGCTTGCCTCGCCATTCTCCGCGTGCTGCCGCCCCCGCCGCTCCTTTGTCTGTCTGTACTCTCCGCGGCGGGCTCGCCGACTGGTCTGGGTGCGTGCGGCCCAATCAACATTTCCTATTTTGTCGTGTCTGATCTCAACTTTTCCCCTCGCTCTTGTCTTTGCCCGTGCGCCCACGCTGCCGTGTGCCTCGTCCTGCACCGCCCTTTCACGACCTGCTACGACTCCCAGCGATACCCCTGCCTCAACCTGATATCCATCCTGTTTGATACCTCGAAACGACCCCCATGATTCGCTTTGGGGACTTCAGTTCCCTCTGCAGAGATACCCCGAGCTACCCCTGGTGTAATCTCTTCTATCATCAAGTGCGTCCTACCCAACTGTCCTCCGTACCCTGGTCTCTGATCCACCAGTTCCGTCTCAGCTTCAACATCACAACTCTACGCTCCTCACAGGACCGTCTGCAGACCCAAAAGTCGCTCCTGTTGGCGTGAACCCAGAGTGCGGCATCCTCCTCGTCGGCGCAGATGGCTCCGTCGCGAACATCGCCAACATCATCGCCTGCGGCCTGAGCCTGCTCGGCGTCGGCTACCTCATCTTCGTCGTCGGGCGCCGCAAGGCCGCGGTCGGGCGCGCCGAGTTCCGCATCTTCCTCGGCCTGTACTGGCTCACGCTCGTCCTGCAGCTGCTCACGACCGGCGCGTTCCTCCAGCAGGGCTCGACGGCCCTCACCGTGCTCACCGCGATCCACGCCGGCGCCGTCGCCGCGACGTTCTGGGCGCTCCTCGCGAACGCGCTCGTGAGCACCCAGGTCGTCGAGGACGGCACGCTCAGCTCCCTCATCGTGAGTCACGCGAGCCCGCGCGCGCACCACGCCCTGACCGCCCGCAGCCCTTCTCGTTCTTCATCCTCGCGTTCGCCGCGGCCACCACGTACATCGCGCTCGACGTCGCGTTCTCCTTCACGTCTGTCTTCGGCCCCTCGAACCCGCCCGCGTCCCTGCACAGCGTCCCCTTGTTCGTCTTGACGACGATATGGCCTGGAGCGTACGTGGCACGTCCTCTCCGCACGCACCGCACGCTGACGCCGCGCAGCGCCGCCCTGTTGTATCTCTTCCTCATGCTGTACATTGTCCTGGGCATGCTGAACGAGGTCCGCCCCGTGTGGTTCTACATCCTCGCCGCCGTGCTCTTCGTCCTGAGCCAGCTCGACTACTTCCTCCTGAACAAGGTCATCTGCAACGTGCGTGCCCGCCCCTCCACCCTCCCCACACGCTAACTTTCAGCGCAGGGCGTCACCCCCGCGCGCATAGACGGCTCCTTCGTCGCGACCGTGCTCGAGACCGCCGCCGTGACCGTGCTCTTCTTCGGCTGGATGAGCATAACAGAAGGTGCGTCCCCCCGTCGTCCGTCCCATAGCGCCACTCACGCCCGCCGCAGACACGTGGGAAGAAGAACCGTACTACTACGGCCGGTGACCCCGGCTCCCGCTCGCCCCGCCCGCTCTGTATTCTAAGCTGTCCCGCTGCTCTCGCCCCGCTCCCCGCTGTCGGCTCGGCCCGCGCGCCCTTGACCCTCCCGCCGGACGCGCCGTAGACACGCATATATCCACGTCCCCGATACCTCCGTCGCTACATCCCGTCGCTATATCCACTCGCTGCCTCCACTCGCTGCACCCCCTCGATATACCGTCGACACAGCCGACCCGTGCCCGCTGCGCGCCGCGCCCTATGTACCCGCCCGCTCGCAATATATACGCGTTCCGTGCCCCGCTCTCGCCCACGCGCCTGCGCTAGCCCGTGCGGGCCTAGCACCGATTTGCGCGAGGATCGGCGGGCTGTGTGCAGGGCCGCTTGGGCCGCTTGGCGTGCGCTGCCGCGCGCATGTGGCCCGCGGCGCCTGGGCGGCGCTTCGAGGTGCGGCCGAGGGAGCGTGGGCGGCGCTGCAGAACGGCGTGCTTGAGGACGCGGAGGCCATGTGAGACGCACTTGCGGGCGCCGGGCCTGTGCTGTGCCGCACCAGGTACGTGCACCGCTGACGAACGAAGGACATGCGCATGCATGAGAATCGAGTGCGAGGGCCGTGCGGAGGAGCGGCGCGCGTCGTGACAGAGGTAGGTATGTCTCGCGGGCGTCCTCGCTCACGGCCCCGCCCCGAAGACGGCCCCTGTTGCATGTATGCGCGTCATCAAAGTGCTAGTAGTCCCGCCGAGAGGTGGCGTCGGCGCAGGTGCCTGTGTAGGAGTGGCTCCTCGACGCGCGATGCCGTCCGCCAAGCATCTCTCGCGTGTCTCCCCAGTCCAAGTAGGCGGGCGGCGACCCGCACGTCGGGGAGATGGGTCAACGGAGGCAGTGGACGTCCGCGTCAGGAGCTGCTGCCCTCGAGCTCTGTGACAGAACAGTGGTGTGGCGTTGCAGTCATGGGGCCGTCGACGCTGCGCGCGACGCGTCGTATAAATCGCTGGTGGTGCGACGCGACGCGTGTTTCCTGCTTGTCATAGCGTCGGCGGCAGAGCCCGGTTGCACTGACGATACTGAGGTCTGAGTACGCC
Organism: Phanerochaete sordida; assembly: GCA_019973155.2. NCBI lineage: Eukaryota > Fungi > Basidiomycota > Agaricomycetes > Polyporales > Phanerochaetaceae > Phanerochaete > Phanerochaete sordida. The sequence goes on from BPQB01000086.1 coordinate 47,565, forward strand.
CAAAATAATAGGTCGCTTTTCAAAGTCAAGTCGAAGAAAAGACATGGCTGGTATGGTTCCTGTGTGTTCTCATAGGTCCAGAGCGACGTTACCGTGACTGGGCATGTTCCGGTTCAACAAATGGAGTGAAGTCCCACTCTCCACAGGGCGGTCTGCGGTGCTTATGGGGGACACCTTTCTCTCCGATAGCTACAGCTGGAATATGTATAATTCGACGCTATCCCGCACATATTCGCAGACCTGTCGCGCAATCCCAGCTCGTTACAGCCCAATTCCCGCACCGGTAGACATGGCAGAAAGCATCAGCGAGATATCCTCGCTCAGTTGGCGGGGCCCTCTGCACTCCGGCAGTCAGCAATACGCCACGAGAAGAGGACAAACGGCGTACGGTAGTCAAAGACGAGGCGAGCGGTGTGCTTCTCGCCGTCCGCCGTGGTGATCACCATGTTGCGCACCATGTGTCTCTCGCCGTCGGCCTCCTGGAAGCCCTGCGCCTGCGCCCGCCGTCAGCCCGCGCAGCAGCGCCGTCCACGGAGCGCGCTCACCATCTTGTGCGCCCACTTGTCGTCGCCGAGGCTGCGCGTGTCGATGACGACGACGCCGTGCTCCTCGGTGTCCTTGTCCCAGCCGCCCGCGAGCGCCGCATCCTCGAGGTCCTTGGGCGCCGCGCGCGCGGCGGCCATCGCCGTGGGCCCGGTCGGGAACTCGACGGTGCGCTCGCTCGCGCCGAGCACGAGGCTGTCGCGCATGCTCTGCGCGCCGTCCGCCTCGCTCGTGTACGTGTACTCGTAGACGAGCGTCTCGATGCCGCCTGCGGTGGTGTGCTCGACCGTCAGCTTGCCCGTCTCGGAGCTCTTCGCGAGCGCCTGGAGCACGGCCTCGGGGAAGCCCATGGAGGCGAAGGAGGAGACGTCGCTGAGGGACTGGTTCTGTGAAACGGGTTTGCCTCTGAATAAGACGGAGCCTGGCGGTGCAGCGTACGTGGGTGTAGACACCGCTGAAGTTCAGGGTGGACATGGTCGCGGGAACAGACATCTTGGTTGAGATTGTGTTGAGGGAGAAGAGGTAAGATGGCTTGTGGTTCTGTTGAGAGAGCTTGTGGCCGTTGATTGAAGATGGCAGAGCAGATGGTCTTATATACGCAATTTCGTTGGGACTGCCGACGCTGCTGAAGCTTGCGTCGCCCCGCATGGGGAAAGAGATGCATTCAATGCACTCAACACCCTCACCGACGATACCCAAGGTCATACCGAGGCTTGCGCTATTCTGCAGAGTAAATTGAATGGTAAAGCTTGAGATGCGCCGATGTTGGGGCAGGTAGTGAGTCCGCCGTACAACAGAGCTGTTTGGGGAGCGGAGCCACGGTTCGAGGTTTCCGGGGTCCTAATGTATTCTACAGAGCGTTCGCTTGGGGCACCCCTGACATTCGTTCAAGCCTTCTAGATGTGCTTCAAGGAAGGAAAACGATACTCCGAACTCGTTCTATATACACAACTGCGTGCATACATTCCATCCCTCCGCACGTCAGCGTGCAGGTGGCCCATTTATGGGACACGTGTAAAACGGCAACGTAACTGGATGTCTCCCGCTTGGCTGTGGACAAAATTGCTATTCGAGAACAACTCAATCGTGACTCTAGTGTACAGAAGATAGAGACCTGTAGGTACGTCTGATACGCAGCATACAAATCGCCAGAGCGTACAACAGCTGGCGACAGTCCATAAGCTGGCGGGTATCACATCCTATACACTGATATACATCGGGCGTGTCCATCGTGCAGTCGTACAGCCAAGCCACGCCTGGCGCGAAGCATGCTGCGTCATTAGAACGCGAAAAGAAGCTCGGCAGAAGATCCCCAAGGGTCCCCTGAGAAGGTCGAAGAAGGCGAAAGCGCGCAAAGAGGGACGGGGATTACACAGCCATCAACCGCGTCGTTCATGTACGTGGGAGCAGGCCCCGCGAGGCCGCTCTCGACCGCGCCGGCACGGGCGCACCCGCCTGGGGCCACGCACGCGCCGCGACGTGCCCGCGCGGCACGCGCTACCGGTGGACGTGCTCCCACTCGTCCGTGCGCCAGCTGCTCACGGCGCACCGCCCGTTTCCGTGGCACCGCGCGAGCCGCTCGACGCCCTCGCGCACGAGCTTCGTCATCGACTTCGGCTTGCGCAGCGTCCGCCCCAACGTCGGCTCGCCGCTCGGACACGGCGGCATGCGCGGCAGCGGCGGCGCAGGAAACGGCAGCGGCACGACCGTCGTCGTCTCGCTCGCGGCCGTGCACGGCGAGGCGCCCCGCGAGACCTTGGTCGAGATTTTGGGGAGCGAGCGCAGACGCGGAAGGCCCTTGGTCGCCTGCTCGGCTTTGCAGGGGCTGCATTCCGTCGGGCTCCTTGCATGGAAGTTGTACTCGGTCCGCGCAAGCACCTCATCCGGGCTCGCTGGGGCGGAGTCGCCCGGAAGAGGCCTCTGCTTGCGCAAGCGGCGTCTGGTATCCATGGGGCGGTTGGGGCAGGTTTGCGGGTCGGACTCGTGAAGCGTGGACCAGGTCTCGGAACCATCCTGTGAGTAGACTGAAGGAGTCTCGATGTCGACGTAGCCCGTGGTCGATGTCGTGGTCATGGAAAACGCGGATCGCTATCACTTTCACCATCAGTCAATCCTCAGGCGAATGGCCGAAGAACATACCAAGTTCAAATGCACCAGCACTGGGGCACTCGTGGCCGTGCATGCTGTTCTGGGGGCCTCCTCGAAGAGGTCTTCATCGAAGTCCTCGCAGTCACACTCGCAATCCTGCGGGCTGCTGCCAAACGGCCGCAAGAGGCGATTCCGAAGTTGGGACCAGTCCAAAGGCACAATCCTCTGCCGCCGTCTCCGCGCTATACCGTCCACGCCGCCCTGGGTCGCCGCGCGGCGCGCCTCAAGGTAGCGCATGTACGGGTCGAGCATCGACTGCGCCTCGTCAAGCGCGTTCGACGAGAACTGCACGCGGTTGGCCCGCGGCAGGCCCGCCGTGTCGAGCATCCCGCTCGAGAAGGGCAAGGAGAGCCCGTCGATGGTGATGATCTGCGAGCGCGCCTCGGTCGCGTCGAGGGGCATGTCGCGCGCGGGCCGCGCCTCCTCCGTGACATCCGAGTTGAGCAGCTCGCAGCCCGAGAAGGTGACGAGCCCCTCCTCGGGGTCCCAGATGGCTGCAAAGGTGAGCGCGGTCTGCGGCGGGATAACCTCGGACCAGCGGTGTGAACGGTCTGCCATGCTGTGAACTCTCGTTAAGAGCTTTCTGCGCTTCGGCACTTCCCCATGACGTACTTCGAAAGTGCGGGAAAGCACTTGGGGAATAGGTGAAGGCGAAAGAGGATGCCCCAAGTGGAGCGGGTGTCACGGAGGGAGTGTCGCAAGGGAGGGGCAAAGGGGAGCACCGTATGCCAGCACACGGGAGGTGGTAGTCCTCCTGCGTTCTCCGTCTGCGAGCGTGGGGTATTTGAACCCCAAGCCTCCAGGCACGGTTGGCGCCGCAGTGCTGTGAGAAGTCCTGGGCACGCCTCGTTTCAGCCTCATTGCAGAGCTGCAAAGCATATCGAGTGAGCTAAATGAACTTCGTTCCGGTGACGATCTACCAGAGGAACTGAAGATACCGGGCCACTGGTACCAGCCGACGCGTCAAAACGTGACGAACGGGGTGGAGTACGTCTCTGCCGCCTTCATATGTGTGGGTGTCGTAACGCGTAATTCGGTGACGTGGCGGCCCTCCTCATACCCGACCAGAGCACCAGACTGCCGTCGGGAAAACGGCACAGGAGCAAAGCGGAGACTGAGAGACTTACCGAGTCTCGTCTCCTGTGCGGCGAGCTATCTTCGTGCGTTGTGGCGTACTCCATAGGGGCTCCGAGGCAAGGGACCTCCACCAGGACTTGTCGTGTAGGCTCATCTGTGAATTGGTGCCGTGAGACTCTCAAGCACATGAACCACAAAGGAGCGGACCTTTCTGGCCAGAAGCCTGATCCGCTTATCAGAAGTGGGAAAGACTGGACGTGTTGGAGACGAGCATGTGGTGAGAACGAAGGTTGTCATCACGACTGTGAACCCTATTGGCCGCGCTTCACGTGGCGGAACGCCACAAGGCGGAAGCTGGATCCTCTGGTCGTTAGGTGCTGTACGCGCTGTGAGACATCCACACTGAACTGCGCAGCAGAGAGGAAGTGACGACATACCTTTCTCAGCTCCGGCTGACTGGTTGGGCGAGCACAAAATGGACGCAGAAATCAACACGGGCCGCTCTTGCTTGTCGCCTGGATCTTCGGCAGTCCTCCAAGCGACAAAGGATTCTTGCAAATATGCACGTTGCTCCACCGGATTGTGAGACATGGAGTCGCGGAGTGTGCGGAGTGTGCCCCGACGAGGCCGAACTTCGTGGACTCCGTTCCCAGCTTTGAAGGGCAGCAGTCGTGTGTCGGGGTAAGAAGGAATCGCCGACGCATCCCTCGCTCGTGTCAGACACGAGTTTTCGCGTCGCTGGTGCAAAATATAGGCCTGATATGAGCAACGCAGATGACGATGATCGTGGAACAGGGCGGCGGTTTCTCACCTGTTATGAACGCCATCATATTACGACCAGCAGGTCAGCTATAGGAGTTGGTAAGCTGAGTAAATCCACGGCTAGAGGTGAGAAGAATATAAGGACCTCAAGCAAGCGTAGCGACACTTCCGGGCCTGGCGAAGTCCAGCCACTGCAGTGTAATATTCACATCGCGAATTTGGCACTGCGGATGTCATCGCCGGCAGCCTACGGAGTTTGAACAGAGCTTGAGTGCGAGCCCACTTTCTTCCTCTAACTGGGCAGGGGATAGTGCAGCTGACATGCCATGCGGGAAGACGATGCGGGCAAAGAACGCCAATCTCCGAGCTCTGCACGGTCTCTGGAGCGTGTATCAAGGACTGGATAACATGTTCAAAACATTCAGTAGTTCATGAAGGCAGTAAATACATACCTGTGCTAACACTTATATTCGAGTGTTGCAGTCATCGAATTCGAGCGTCGTGGTCAGCTCGAACGAGATGTAGACCTAACCCTACGCCGCGCACGCCACTATCACCTTGGGCGTCTACAGATCCGGGCCAGCCGGCACGCTTATCCGGGCTTGCTCGCCGATATCGCTACGCCCGAGCTTGAGTCTGCTTGACTCAGACCAGCTCCTTGCTCTGCACTAATTTACTGACGTCTTTTGGATATCTTCAGGTTGCAATGGCTGAGAGCTCGTTGAAGCGCGCTTTTGTCAGTTCAAATGCGGTCCTCCCCGGCCAAGCCGAACCGCAGCCTGCTACGGTCCTTGTCGATGTCTCGACGGGCAAGATAGTGGATATTCTACCGGGCAGGCGGAGCCAGAAAGAGCTGCCAGGTGTCGAGCTCATCGACGTAGGAGACCGGTTCATCTTGCCTGGTCTTGTTGAGTGAGCGCATTTTGTGTGAAATTCCTTCTGGTCATACTCACAGGGTCTGGCAGTGCACACGTCCATCTGAATGAACCAGGTCGGACAGACTGGGAAGGCTTCTGGACGGGCACGCGCGCTGCCATATCTGGTGGTGTGACGACAGTTGTCGACATGCCGCTTAACTCAATCCCGCCAACGACGACCGTGGACAATCTAGAAGCAAAGCGTAGCGCAGCGCAAGGCCAGTGCTGGTCTGACGTGGCGTTCTGGGGAGGTGTAATCCCAGGAAACCAGGTACCGTTCTTGGCTCTAAGTACCAGAATGTTTTGCTAACCGCAGCAGCGTATAGTCCCATCTGCGGCCTCTCATCGATGCTGGTATTCGCGGCTTTAAGTGCTTCCTCATCGAAAGTGGAGTAGAGGTATGGCCGCTTGGCCTGCGCCGAATCTGCACAGAATCTAACCGGCCATTTAACAGGAGTTCCCATGTGTCACCGAAAGCGATCTTGTGTCTGCTATGGACCAGATTAAGGTATGATGCTTCGACGGAGGCTGGACGTCAAAATTAACGAACGACCGCTAGGACACTCCAACCGTACTCTGCTTCCACGCCGAGCTCGAGAAGCCCGAGTCGCCGAAATTCGATCATCATGGCCTCGACCAAACTGCGTACAGCACTTTCCTCGACTCCCGCCCCGAACAGCTCGAGGTCGACGCCATCACGCTCATCACCTCGCTGCACAAGCGCTACCCCTCGCTCCGCCTGCACATCGTGCACCTCTCCGCGGCGTCCGCGCTGCCGCTCATCCGCGCCGCGAAGGCCTCTGGGCTTCCTCTCACAGTTGAGACATGCTTCCACTACCTCGCGCTGACGGCCCAGGACATCCCGGCGGGACGCCCTGAGTTCAAGTGCTGCCCGCCGATCCGCGGGGCCGCGAACCGCGAGGCGCTGTGGGACGCGCTGCGCGACGGCACGGTAGACTGTGTCGTGAGCGACCATAGTCCATGCGTCGCGTCGCTGAAGAACGTCGATACGGGCGACATCATGGGCGCGTGGGGCGGGATCAGCACACTCGGCCTCGGGCTGAGTCTCTTGTGGACGGAGGGCCGGAAGCGCGGCGTCTCGATTCCGCAGATCGTCGACTGGGTCTGCGCGAACACTGCGAAGCACGCTGGACTCGATGGCAGGAAAGGCCAAGTGGCGGTCGGGTACGACGCAGACCTCGTGATATGGGACCCTGAGGCAGAGTTCAAGGTGTGCAAGGGTACTTTGCGTCGATGTGGCTTTGCTCACCAACTTTTCAGGTCACGAAGGAGCAGCTGAACTTCAAGAATAAGCTGACCCCGTACGAGGGGTTGACGCTGACTGGCCGAGTACAGCAAACCTTTCTTCGCGGCCGGCCGGTCTACGACCTCGCTGCTGGAGGCTTTGTAGACCACAAACCTGTGGGGCAGCTCCTGTAGCATCAGTTCACAGCTGTTTGCTTTCTCTACGTGCCAGTCAATTGAATATTTGAGTCGGGACACCGTCCAGGTGACGGTTCGGTGTGAAGCATGCGCTGCGAACAGCAGCAATACATATTCTCGATCGAACCTGAAAACGCGAACGGGCCTTGACGATACACGAAGAAGTTACTACGCAAATCATGATGACGAGACCAGGGATTGTCCGCGATGGTGTTGGCCGAAGACGTCCTTTCCTCATGGGTCCAGGAGTCTGGTACGGATCTGGATGGTGAGCGGACCCGCGTTGGGCCTGTGATCGCATGAATCACGTACCGCAGCTGAGATACCTATCAGCAGGATCACAACCCTCTGCCTCATCAGACAAGCGGTGGATTACCGAGACGACTGAAGCCTTCGGGCTGGTCGTGCTCGACAGGCTCTTCGGCACCATCGCGTATGAGGTCGGAGGGGATGGCCAGCTCGACAGAGAACCGAGAGAAGTGCTGGGCATCGGAGTTGTCTTCCACGATTGGGCTGGTGACCTGCCGGAGGCTCAGGATGAAACGTTGGATGAGCAGCGGGGGCTGTTCGCAGTCCAATGTGGTGGGTCAATCGCGAGTGGATAGAAATTGAGAATATGGTCGTACCATGAGCTCGAGTATCGTTACACTGTAGACCTCCTGCAGGTGCACAGTGAGGGCTGTGTATAGTAATAGGTTGTGCATTACGTACCGCCTCGGTCGGGTAGGATACAAGCTGCAGGACATGAACGCAGAGCAATGCGCTGCCAACATCGGTGTCAGCAAGCACCACGGGGAATATCTCAAGCTCTGTCCGCACATGAAGTGTAATGTCCCTGATGAACAGCGATTTTAGTCTCGGGTCGTATGTGTAAGACTCGGATCACGCGGAAGATGCTCACCATCCCGGAGCAGCACAGTGGATATAGACGAGCCTTGGGCGTTGAATCGTCGCATTTCTCGGAAGTGCTTGAACGATGTGATCCATGTCAATATGAGTACGATGAGGTCGGATATTATGGCAAACATCCTTCCAAAAGTCTCAACTACGAGGACGAGTTCGAGTCGCGCCGCGGTCTGAGATGGAGTCGATCAACGTACCGCTGTCAGCGTGTAACAAATGCTTAGTGTACGATTCAAGAATGAGGCTCATCTGTTACATACCCAACGATCAGTCTTCCCGAGTCGAAAAAGCCGGAGCAATTATTGGGCGACTCGAATACGACGTGCGTTTGTGTCAACACGAGCTGGCGGGAGTCAGTGCTCGTCTGCCAGGGAGAGAGCGGGGAAGCTCACGATGTCTGAAGCGGCAGGACCCATCCCAAGGAATAAAACGATGGCTATGATGAGCCATTTTGTTCTCTGTCTCGTCCATATCATGTAGATTCTGGCGGCGGAAAAGACTGGCCACGGTGTCAGTGGCCGATATAGCTGAGTGCGATGGGCGAATGTGGCGTGCTTACGTGGTATGAGGAACGTGTTCGCAACAAGTATCAAGTAGTTCGTCATATACATGCGGTTACATCTGCGTATATCCGGCCGATGTTGGAGTAGGAATAGCGCTAGAAAACATTGGACGTCTGAAGAGGTAGACATTACATCTCATGGTGACCGTGAATGTCAGATAAAAACCAACTTACACGCTGATTGCGAATGTACCTGAACATATGGCAAAATCTGCCCTAGGACCATAAGCCACCGCATCCCGAGACAGAGCAGAGATGGCGCCGCAAGCTTCCGCTTCCAGATAACTGCGACTTCTTGATCAAATGTAGTGATATACTCATATATCGCGAGAGCTGAAGTAAAGGCATGTAAGCACCAAGACATCGGGAATTCGCTGCACCACACACTTGATACTGAGCTTTGCGCATAATATGCGACTAGGCTGGCGTGAGACTAGAGTCAGAGAACATATACGTTGAGAAGATTATGACACGTCGCACATTGTACGGCCTGTCCTCGTAAGTGTGCTCCATGTGTCCGAGCCCGTCATCACAATTGGACGTCTGAAGGATGAAGAATGGGGACAATAAAGACGTTCATACTTGGAGTTTTATACCAGCGACCCCTTGGTAATTTCAACCTCCCAAGATGCCGTCAGGTGAGCTTCGTTGATTGCTATGGAGCTCTATCATCCAAGGGTATGCTGATGTCGTACAGCGGAATTGGTCGGAAGCATTTCAACCGTGAAATTAGTACACAGTGTACAGCTCTTTCGTTAGGATACCTGATTGCAAGGATGTGATAGCTCTCTGTAAGTACCAGCTTGAAATACGGTGTGTCAATACTGCTGCACAATATGAAGTGGATAGTTTACGGATACCTTAGTGACCTGCTAAGACCAAGTAATCTCGCCCAACTATGCAAGGTCCGGTCTTCCAGAGCTTACTGAACGCTTAGACCAAGCAAACGAGGTCGTGTGACCTGGTAACAGAATTTGAAGTAATCATCGCCGGTCAGCTTCTATTTGACGGGACATGTCCATGGTGTCATGCCGACGTGCGCCTGCTCAACAGCCAGACAGTACGAAATTACAATTTGCGCCGCTACACATGTGACGTTCAGTAAGACATGGACGGTGCATCTGTGCTTCGATCTTTACCATCACATGCGCAGGCTGGATGCAACAGGTCAAAACAGCGGATCACGCGAGACGACAAGGCATACGTACGCGGCTGAATCGCTCTGTACTGCGCCAACCAAGCTAGCGGATCCCATTTGCCGTTGCGTTCCCACATCTGGACGAATTCATTGCTTGAGATTCAAGACGTCGTTTGCGCATCATCATTTTGCGATGTACCAGGTGGTTCTGCGGTCCAGCATGATACGGTCGCTCCAAAACGCTTTCCCGGTAAGGCTATTTGCTCTCGCGCGGGCCCATCCGCAGCATAACGGCAGATGTATATTGTAGTTTTGCTGAGCACTGTACAATGGCAATTTAGATACTCAGCAGCGTTGTCATTTAACGCTGTGGGAGCGTAGACTCGACATGTAGTAGAGCATCTCACCCGATGGGAGCCGACGGTACAAGATTGCAGAAGACCAGCGGTTAGATGCGTTACGCCGACGCACAGCCTGGTTTGCAAGACGTACCCTTCAAGGAGGATATATCGTGTGTGCGACACCTGCCCGCGAGTACATTCTCGTTGACTGAGAGTGAGGGCAAACCCCGGCTGCGGTCAAAACGCCACGAAGGATCCGGGAATTACCTACCAAGCCGCCGGTTTGATATTTAATTCCCCACCGCGGCAAGAGTTTTGAGGCGAGCTCGAAAACGAGCCAGCTTGACATAGGTACCCTGCATTGCATTCGGAAGACATCGGTCATTGACCACTAGCAAAATATCGATTATTGGGCGAGAACTACCTCGAACTGGCCTGCTACTCCAGGTATTAGAACGTTTTCACGGAGTAACCATCTGGCTGCCAGGTAGACGCACCGCGAATCACGTGTCTCTCGCCCCACGTTGAACTTGACTGAGCAGATAGCATACTCCATATCTGACACTGCGACGCAAAGAAGTGAGCGGAGTCGAGTGTCTGGTGGAGCTTGATACTAGCCTCTACATGTGCGTGCACGACGTCCAGCGGAGAGTTAGCACAAGCCTCTTGCGTCCTTCGAGCGTATCTCCATGCACATATACGCGTTAGTGGCCTTGAAGCCGGTCGTCAGGTCAAATAATCCCGGAAAACATGACAAAAGACTAATTCATGTGGCGGCGAGTATGGAGGTTGAGGACAAGCCGCGCGAAGCGCGCGTCCGACGTACCTTTCTCCTGACCACCACCATTCGCACCAAACTTTCCTCGGAGTCTTTCCCCACCTCGTTCAATATGTTCATCCGAGCCAACGCGGGCTCGTGCACTTTATGTTTAGCCCTGCCGTGTAGTCTGCGACCAGCATCTGTCGACCGACGACCGACATCCCCAGACGACTACTGTGGCGCCATTGTGCTCCGCTGGGCGCTGAAAAGACTTCTTCTGAAACATACACATGTTGAAGAGGAATATGCGTCAGTGCGTGGGGAAAAGCCGGGTAGTCGGTACGTCTTCAGTCTTGTCCAGGCGGCATCGTGTGATTTCACCAGTCACGAAGGAAACGCGCGTACAGAACTCCTGACGAACTCATGAATATGAGCAGACAATCACTTCATTTCATACCATCGCCAACGCTTCCGTCTTCGCGCTTTCGCCGAAGCAGCACCCTCAACATCTCCTGTGCTGTCTGCGAGGTTTCCGCGTTCCCGCAGGTCAGCGATTCTTTGGCGACGTGTGCAAAACTGCAGCTGCGACACTGAACATGATCTCATCTTGAACCTTGACGCTGCATATGGATTCGTTGACTCGCGCTTCGTCCAGGCCAGGGACGGATGCGCCGTCTCTGAGTTTGGCTCACAACTAAGTCATCATTTTTTGAAGTGGATCTGCTCTTACAGGGACACTTGATGGTGCGGAGCCCGTCCAGCATGTTTAGTTGATTGAACGACTGGTCATCAGGTAGACCAGGCTTGAATATGTATATGTCGAGATTCATCCGTAACGACGCGACAGCTCAGACCCGATAATGTCATCGCATTCGCCTTCAGGACAACATTCTGAGGTCCTTTAAACACCGCGTCTGCGTTATGTCTTTAGTTCCTCGGCCAAGAGTGACCCTTAGCCAGCGAAAGCATGCGCAACTCCCTCGAAGGGTCGCTTTTAGCTTGGATGTACCGGCTATGATAGGTGAGCGTCCAAGCATTGTTTCGCCGTGCTTGTTACTGACCGTAATGCGTAGGCTTATCGCATTCTGTGAGAAAGCATTGACCTGGCGCGATATAACGCCATATGAAGCGCTTCTCGTGTGCGTACAACCGTGTCGCATGTCTGTGACCAATACACGGACCGCCGCGACCTCCTTCAGTGTCATCTGCCTCAGGCTCTGCGAATGCGAGCCCCAGGAAGGCTCTGTCGTGCGATGCCGAACATGCTTGGGTTTCTGGCCGGCGGAGCTGGTCATCGCTACCCTTATTTGCGCGATCTTGTCACTTCAACCTCTCATATAAGTGCCCACGAGCGACGCGCTCCCAGAGCAGGCATTAGGGACCCTCCCCCGCTCGTCTGGTCATTTCCTGCCGATCATGTCCACTGTCACCCTGGCACCCACCCGGTCTCAGCTCATCTCTTCAGAGACGGAGCAGCTCGAGGAAAAGCTCGCGACCCTCCACCTCACCGGCGCGCCTGCTCCACTGCAGCTGGGCAAATCGCTCGACGGCTTCCAGAAGGCGGACCTGACACCTCTGATCGGCACCGAGTTCGCACGCGGCGTGCAGATCGTCGACCTGCTCAAGGCCTCGAACGCGGATGACCTCATTCGCGACCTCGCAATTCTCGGTACAATGTTCATCTCTTCCGTGGAGACATCCTGGTGCTGAAATCTGAGCAGTCTCGCAGCGCGGTGTGGTTTTCTTCCGCGACCAGGAGCTCACCATCGCAGAGCAGAAGCAGCTTGGTACACGGCTCGGCGAGCTCACAGGCAAGCCCGCCTCGTCGAAGCTGCACATCCATCCCATCACAGCGGAAGGCTCCGAAGGCGGCGACGAGATCCGCGTCATTACTTCCAAGGAAAGGAACATCCAACGTGCCACTCAGGACCGCGCCGCGCCCGCTCGTGCAGAAAAGACGGGGCTTTCAGCGTGAGTCATGCTTTCTTTGTGCGTCGGAAGGCTTGCTCACCGTGGCCTCAGAGCAAATTGGCACGCCGATATCACATTCGAACCGGTCCCGTCGGACTACGCCATTCTGAAGATCCATACTCTTCCTAGCTTCAATGGACAAGTAACCGGTGGAGACACGCTCTGGGCCTTGTCTGTATTCTATCCTCACTGCCCCCTCGATCGACGCTCACGTCATGCAGGGGCTATGAGGTCTACGACCGCCTCTCGCCGTCCTTCGCGAAATACCTCGAGACACTCGAGGCCGTGCATGAGTCGCGCTTCTTCCACCAGATCGCAGCCTCGCTCGGGCGCACAGTGCGCGACGGCGAACGCGGCTCGCCGGGCAACGTCGGGCCCCACCTCGAGGCCGTCCACCCCGTCATCCGCACGAACCCTGTCACGGGCTGGAAGAGCGTCTTCGTGAACCCGAACCACACGAAGCGCATCGTCGGCGTCACGAAGGACGAGAGCGACACGATCCTTAAATACCTCTACAGCCTCGTCCAACTGAATCACGACCTGCAGGTCCGCTTCAAGTGGGAGAAGGTGCGCTTGCGCTCATGTCCTGCTGACTCGCGGGGGCTGAAGTCTGATTTAGAACTCGGTCGCCATCTGGGACAATCGCTCGGCCTTTCACACGGCTACCTTCGACTATGGCGCGGAGACACGCACCGGAGATCGCGTTATCTCTTTAGTGAGGCTGCCCTCGTCAAGTGCCACAAATTGCGTACTGATAGTTCTCATCGTGGCAGGGCGAGAAGCCGTACTTCGATCCTAGCAGCAAGTCCCGACGCGAAGCTCTTGGTCTCTGAGTCCTTCGCTCAGAAGTGCGGATATATAATGTACCATACTCATTCACGAATGACATCAGAGCTTGTTGGATCGTTCGCACAGCCGCTCAAAGCATAGAGGTGCTGGAATATCGTCGCCGGACGTCCATGGCCTCTAGTCAAGGACCGGTCTCGTGCGCAAAATACAATTATTACATGGCAGAAGATGCGGCCTGGGGGGCTAATTAGTTTGCACAGGAGCAGTAAGTAGGCATTGTGAAGCCGGGATCAATCGCAAATTATGAGCTGTATATCCCTGGGATCAGCGTGTTGCGGGCGAAGCGAGATTGGCAGACGTACATCATCATCATGAAGTCTACGAAAGAGCGCGTTTATAAGATTTGTGGTATGGCACGCTGTGACGACGGACCTGGCTGTTATGCCGAAGTGTTATCCTCGGTCACTTCATACCCTAAGTCGCCACCTTCGTTATTCGCGTCGGGGATGCCGTGATCCAGAGGCTCTCCGATGTTCCCGATGAGGGTAGAGGGAGCTCTAAAGCTCAGGCTGAAGCGAGACGAATGCTGCGCGTTGACTGCACTCTCTTCGTTGACTTTGTCAAGCTGACGAAGATTCAACATAAAGCGCTGCACCAGCAATGGTGGCTGCATCGGACGATATTCTCAGCGACGAATAACGCCGGTTGAGTAGAAAATCTGTACCATTGCCTGCACGAAGGCGTCCACGTCAGATGCCTGTGGAAATTAATTAACATCTCGTAGAGTGGAGTATGACAGCCACCCACATTTGGGAACCCACTAGAAAAAGTCACAATTTGTAGCACGTTAACGACCAGAAGAGTGCTATCGAGAGGCCCATCAAGTTCGAGAGCTGCAGTTATTCAGGGACGCTTACATGAAATAGAGTGTCCCTATGGCAATCCCCAAGTCAAATGGTCAGTTTCGAAGGATGGGCAAATACATGATAGCTCCCTACGTACCATCTCGGAGCAGCACTGTTGCGATTGAGCCACCGAGGCCCAGTCTTCGTACATCGCGGAATTGCCGAAAAGACTTGATCCACGTCAACACCAGCAGAAGGACATCTGACGCCAAGATGCTTCCCCGAGTAAGGAATAACACTGTAGTGATCATTCTGATCTTCAATCGCAGAGAATGTATCGATAAATGTAGGCCTACACCTAACGACATTGGTCAGCAATGAGAGAATGGGGGATTACGAACTTCAGAAGACTGCCTGGGACGTACTCATTGTCAAGCCTTGGGGAGATCTCCATGATGGAGTTGCAAACAGAAGATGATGGCGTAAATTGAACTTGCATCGTGATAGTGCGAGTCCATCCGAACTATAACCTCAGGTTAGCGTACAAATCAACCTTTCGCAAGTTGATACGCGACCCACAATATTTGTGCCAATCGGGATGCCGGCTCCAAGTATCACTATCGACAGCGCAGAAGCATATCCCACAAGGGAACCTCTCCACAGTGCGTACACACGCAAAGAGGCCATGACTTAACATTTTAGCTGAAGACTAAGGTGCCAATGAAGAAATCGACCCACGCGATACCAGTACCACTATGCCCATGTACATTAGTGTACCAAGGGCATGAAATGAGGAGCACCTTGTACAAGTCGCAGAAGCATTATTGCACTGCACGCAATTGGCTGAGCATTTTTGGCACGTCTGCCGGGAGCGGGAGCTGTGAGATGTTGAGGACCGAAGAGAAAACAAGTACACATACACCAGGAGCCATTTTGCGGGGTAAGTGACAATATTTGGTCGAGAACCATGAGCCAGCGTGTACAGAGTATCAGGAGAGAGGTGACAGTAAACCTCTTCTTCCATACTACTGCGACCTCTTGGTCCAGAGTAATCAGATACTCGTAGAATATCAGACCTAAAGTGCCAAGTCAAGTGTGATAATCGGCGAAGGAGTCTGGACATACATGAAGTTGCGCATGCGATGTAACTCTGATCCAAGCTGTATGGTTATTGATATCAGCACTCAACAGCGTAAACTTGCTGCGTGTGGCAGCGCTTACATTGCTTGGAACAGCTGGGCAAACGTTCCATCTTCGGCCATAGTATGCGGGAGGAGGCAGCGATGTAGTAGTGGACGACCGATTTATCCGAAGCCTCCGCCTGAGGTTTCTTATTTATCCTGCCAGCCACCTTCGGGTGCAATTATAGGACGTTTTATCAGATATCATGTCAAGGTGAATCTCGACATGTACGGCCTCCCTTCGCGATCATCGCATGGTGCGCGGAGAGCAGGTATTCGCGAAGCATTGAGGTGACAGCAGATGATTGCGAGAGTAGCGGGGCTCAGAGGGTTGAGCACCTCTGCATGACGGCTAGATGCGCCTCCTGGAAAATGATATGAGATCTAAGTTTGGCTCAAACGCTCAACGTGACCATTCGAAGTTTGCTCGCTGACGAGTCTATAATTCTACCGCGAGAATTAGATTTAGTCCTACCGCGAGCCTTCTGGTGACGGTAGGCCACCACAATTGCAGCTATCCGAAGCTCGGAAAGCCTCGAAGCAAGGGTGTATTGGAAAAGTACCGCCGCATCATGAGATGCGATGCTCAGCACATCAGCGGACCTTCCCATGATGATGATGAGCAGTGCTCGCGCCGCTCTTGTGTGGCGCTGACCTCGTGCAGCGATAGCTTTGCCACGCTCAAGCTGTCGCGCAGCACCTTCTGACTTGTGGCGTATATTCGCCGTGTTTGCTTGCAAAGGACGTTTGTGAGCATGCCAGGCCGACATTCGGATGGGTGAAGACACGAGTTCTCACATTCTTTGGCAGGAGCAGCGATTGTCACGAAGACATCGGCTTTACATTGGGTGACCGTAATATCCCGACCAGTACCGCGGCATCTCCAAGCTGGAGCAGCTGGCAGCGATATATTATGAGCGGGTGCAATACCTGCACCTGATCAAAGATGCAACAACGTACGCCACTTGCCGGTGACTTCGATACCGCCGTCTTGCGACGATTAGCCTATACAGCAGCGACGATTGTTTGTGAGAACGACTCGGAGAAATGTAGAGCTACGACAGCTCCCGGTCCCCTGCGGAATGACCTTCCGTGTGCGCCTGCTACAGAGTATATGGCCCTAGAGTGCTCCTGACGCCGAGCCGCAGCAACGGACTGGCCGCCGGGCAGAGTTGTAGGCGTTAATGACATAAATATGGCTCAAGAACATTCTCTATCGAGGATACTTACCTGCTAGTACTTTAGAGGACTATGACCTATATCTCGAAGTAGAAGGCGTGTCAGAAGACATACAGTACGTAACACCAGAGGGACTCACGACGGACAAAGGGAACAGAACGGGTTGCAGTCTGCATTGGACGTTGTCCTGGAGAGCCTTAGCACGGAAAAGATCGCTCAGATGCCCTATCGGAGTCTGGGGCGATCGCGGCATGTACTTAGAAAGATTCACGGAGACGCTTCTACGCTGGTGCCAACCAGCTTCGGTCGGCATCCTCCGCCACACAAACACAAGATGTCTTGTTGGTAGCTCGCTGCTCAGAATGGGGCAGAGCCACGGCAGAACTGCGTGGAGCGCGGCAGTTCGCCATCTCATAACGATGAGAGCTGTCGCTGGGCCCTGGCAGATCCGCGGAAAGGCATGTTGACTCAGAGGCCGAGCCGCAGACGTGTCACAGAAAATAGGGCCAGGCATTGAAGGCTATCTTACCTCCGGAAATAAGCGAGCGCTGCTCATGCCTCAGAGCTCCCGCGGTCTCCTTCCCTCAGCCTGATTCTGTCGGAGAGTACCAATAATCGTGAGAGCAAATTGGTCCACGGTGAGCGTTCCGTACCCGCACGGTGCTACTCTAGATCTGCTGACGAGGCCGCACGTGCGATGGTCTATGAACGGCGCATCGGGTACGATGTCAGAAACCCATTCTGTAGGGGATGGCAGAGATAGCTACGCACCTAGAGCGTAGTCAAGCCCTGCCACTAGCTTGAGCGAAGCACTAGGCTGCTGCTCTCTAGCTGCTGACGTTGAATCGTGAGCGGGGTGTCGGGCGACAGGTGACAGACTCGAAGCCACATCATCGCACTGTCTGAACGAGCAGGCGGCGAAGAGGATATGTGTCAAGGATCCATTCACGCGCGGTCTCGTTGTACAAGCGTCGACGGCTGGGTCGACCCGTCCTCGTCCGTCTCCATATCCGACTCATAGAAGCTCAACGGCTCGCCAGCGTTCCCTAGGCGCGAGCGCGCCCGAAACCGCACCGTTGAGTCCGACCCTACGAGCTCCTCCGCGTCGCGGCCCGGCGCCTTCGCGTCGGCAAACTGCCGCAGGTTCAGCATGAAGCGCTGCAGCAGGACCGGGGGCTGGGGACGTCAGCACGGGATCGTCAAGTGGCGGTGAAAGGCGCACCAGGCCTTGCAGGAAGTTGTCTGCGATGTTGGCGTACTGCGGGGACGGCGGTCAGTGCAGGACGGCGAGCGAAGTTTGAGGGATGCTCACGCCGTTGACGTTCTTCACGGAGTACGTCACCATCTGCGCAATGTCGAGGGCGAGGATGGCTCTGCAGGGGTCTCGTCAGACAGGGATGCGTCCGCGGACGCAGGAAACGCACCCGAAATATATGGTGCCTAGCGCGCGGTTAGGACATCTCGTGCTCGAAGTACTAGTGTCGCAGAGCGGACGTACCATCCCGCAGAAGCAGCGTCGCGACGGAGGACTTGAGCCCCGCGCGCCGCTGCTGCTTCCAGTGCATGAACGTCTTTGTCCATGTTAGGACGACAACGAGCAGGTCGGAGGCAAGCGCGCCGCTCCGCGTGAAGTAGAGCACTAGGGTGAGACGCATGAGCCCGGCAGGCCGCGGTGATAACGCGAGGACTGACTTCTGTGGGTGACGGCGTGAGGCCAGCGCGCGCAGAGCAGAGACGGCCAGCTTACATGAAGCTCAGATGCGCGGGCACGTCCACGTGGTATATACACGACGTATATGGGGTGTCTGTGTATAGCACTTGCACGCGCGACCAGGCGAACTGCGAAGGCTTCAGCACGGGCATAGACGCGCAGGGCTGGGCGCGCCCTGACGACGAACGCACAGAATTCGTGGCTATTGGTATGCAGCCGAGCAGGATCACCACCACGAGGAGGATGTAGCGGAGTCGTGAGTCGTGCCAGAGCGCGTAGACTCTGAGACCGGAGAATACTGTTTCACGAGATCAGCATTCGCGAATACACAGGGCTTGCAGACATACCTGCGATCTGCGCCCATGACGCAAAGAGCAGCAGCTGGCTCACAGGCTCCAACCGTCGACAGCTGCGCCACAAAACTTGCTGAGCTTGTATCTGCCTAGCCGAGGAACGCGACCTCTGGGGCAGATCGTCAGCGGTCCTTATCCAAGGGCAAGAGCGAGGCCCGCAGACTCACACCTCGCAACACCCGTCGGCGTCACCCAGAGCGCCTGGAAGACGACCATGACCCAGCGCGTGGAAAGCAAGAGCACCGACGTCACGCTGAGCGGCTTCTGCCACACGTACTCGACCTCTTGGCTGAACGTGATGACATACTCGTATGCGACGAGGCCTGCACGCTCTCTGTGAGTGTCCGTTCACGGACAAACAAATGGGTGGTGCGCACCGAGGAGTCCAGCCTGAACGCGGTTGCCGGTGTAGCTGGGGAGCTACTAGTGAGCGGAGCGCTGGAAAATAAGCAGCGCGGGACGCACTATTCCTCAAGTGCAGCTTGCACTCCGGGCGCTGGGCCTGACATGGGAGGAAGGGGTATCGTGGAGCTCTGCGACTCATGGCGAGCTCAGGAATATAAGCAGCGCTGTCCCCGTCCCGTCGTCGATCCGTGCCAGCGGCCTTCTGTCTCATGTGCATGAAAATGATGAGCGCGGCGGCAGCACCAATTCCCGCTATCCCCTGAGTGTGTACAGATCTGAGGATGCGATCTGACGTGAGCAGTGGATACGTTATCTGGAGATTTGCAAAACTCGACGTGCGAATCCGACCGTGAGCTGGGTCGACGCTGCCTTCGCTCGTTCAAATTCACGTACTGTCTGCGTGCACTCTTCGACCACAGCTCTGGGCATCGCACGCGCGAACGACCAATATCGTGTCTGCAGCGCTCGAGTCGCGCCACGCGGCACGGTACACGAGCAGCTCATGCTAAAAAACAGTATGCACATGGGCTCGCTCGATGGCAAGCGCGGAGTGAGTGCACTGCTTTCCAGGGCCTGCACCGCCACACCGGAGTGGACTGCAGGGCAGCAGCGTATGGTTCCATGATGTCATTGAGTATGGCATAGGTAGGCGTACGCAAAGAGGCCTCGAGGGTCGAAAATAGCGTCGGACTGCAGGATCTCCAGGACGGACCGAATCATCGACCTCGTGTGCGAGGGCGCGGGGAAAGCGCCATGCGAAGCTAACGAGCGCAATGACGTGCAAGCCGGTGTCCAGCCTATGCCCACTGGTATCCTAATGGTGAACTTCAAGGTGGCAGATGGGTCGAACGTCGGCGGCGACCCTAGGCGTGTGCTGGAGTGCGCGACCTCTGGCGCATTTCTGTAAGCTGCGGCCGGCATCAGATTCACCGATGATGAATAGAGAGAAAGATTGCAGAAGGCGTAGGAGGTATGAAGACGGTGCGGCGATGGTAAGGGGATGGTGAGAGTCGTTGTCAAGGGGCTCCAGGATGCGACGAAGATAGTTTCCCACGGTCAGTAACTCGGAGAAGGATTTGTATGGCCCCCGGAATTAGCCTCAATACAGTACCACTCCTTCGTAGAGACAGCACTTATGTCTGGGTACAACTGGGCTGTCCGAGTCCTGACTTCGCCGACACGGAGCTTTTGTGCTAAGATATCTATCATTCTTTGCAGTAGGGTATGAGTGAGAGGAAATGATGTACATAGAGTGAAATCGTGTGGAGGCCGCGCCCAGTCTATGAGATTAAAGCGCAGCCGTACCATCTGCATTCTTTGCAGAGTCCACCTCCGAGCTGTTGAAACTCAGAGGCTCGCCGATGTTCCCTAGCAGGTGAGACGGAACGCGAAACTGCATGTTCAGGTCCGCTGTCGCGATGGTGTCATCCAGCGTCGACTGGCCGGGCATCTCATGCTGCCCGAACTGCCGCAGGTTCAGCATGAAGCGTTGGATCAGTATTGGCGGCTGTGTGTCGGTCAGTATCTTTTCTGGCGACCGAAAGGAAGTTTGGCACTTACCAGCCCTTGCAGAAAATCGTTCGCAGCGTTGCTCGACTGGAAGGACGGATGATCAGACCACGTTGGGGCCAAAGAGCGACAGCGGAAACTTACGCCGTTGACGTTCCGGACAGAGTACGTCATGATCTGCGAGATATTCGGGGCAATCAGGATCCTGTCAGAGTCTTGTTAAGCGACGTAAGAGCTTGTAGAACAGTAGAGAGTCCACGTACACGAAGTACAATGTACCTGAAGGGGCGGCGATCAACAGTATGTTAAGGTCAACATTACGCGGACGAACCGTCGCGGAGAAGGAGAGTAGAGATCGACGTCCCGAGTTGGAGACGTCGCAGCTGCCTCCAGTGCGCAAAGGTCTTGATCCACGTGAGGACGAGGACGAGCAAGTCAGCGGTGAGCGCGCTGCCCCTGGTGACGTAGAGCACTACAGACGACGCGGTGAGAGTCTGAGACAGAGAACAAAAGCTAAGACTGACTTCTGCGAGTAGCTGGGTTAACGCTCTGTCCAATGCGACTACAGAAACAGCTCACATGTAATTAAGCCTCTTAGAGACGTGCGTGATGTACAAGCACGTCGAGAACGGCGGGCCCTCCCACTGCGACTGCATCCGCGTCCAGCCGAACTATGGGCGTGTTAGTCGAGTACAGACGGCAACAGCGGCGGCCAAGCAGCGTACGATGTTCGTGCCTATGGGCACGCAGCCCAGCACCAGCACGACCGCGAGGAGCACATAGCGGAAGCGCGAATCGTGCCAGAGCGCGTAAACCCGCAGGCCCGAGAACACTGCGGCGCACGGTCAGCGGCGGCCGGCGCATGTGACGCCGAAGCACACTCACGCGCGATCTGGGCGACGGTCGTGAAGTAGACGAGCTGACTAAACGCGTTCCACTGCTGACAGCTGCATTGCACGGCGGCGTCAGCTGGGCCCTAGGCGCGGCGAGGCGGGGCTTCTGGACGCGCATTTATGAGACATTGCGCGCGGCGGCGAGAAGGAGGACGTACACTTCGACTGGCTCCGTGGGATGATCGCCGCGATCTGGTAGAGGAGCATCACCCAGCGCGTCGAGAGCAGCAGGAGCGACGCTGCGCTGAACTTGCGCTGCCACACGCAAGCGACCTCCTGGTCGAAGGTGACCACGTACTCGTATGCGACGAGAGCTGAGTGAGCGGGCGTCAGTCATGACAACCGCAGAGCTAGACGTGAAGAGATCCTCACCGAGGAGCGAGCATGCAATATAATTGCCGGTCACACTGTGCCGAGCAGTCAGAAGCAGCTGCAGGAGGCGGACTGAGGAGAACGCACTACTCTTCGTACTCCTGCTGGAAAGTCGGTTGCAGCCGCGTCATGCGTACAGTCGCCGCTCAACGGCTCGAGGGGCACGTCCAGGAGAGCGGAACCCACGCTCATCCACCCCCACGCATATATGCAGCGCGCGGCCGAATTTCGCGCTAAATCCTGATGTGGGACCGCGGTGGCGGCCAAGTGCGCCGCCCAGGCCGTCCCGCCCTGTTTCATTGCCTTCCGCGGGCGCGCGGGCGTCGATCAGCGGTCCATTTTGACTGCGGACCCTATTCGCGGTGAAAAGAGCCCAGGGGGCTGTGCAGCGAGCAGCGAGATAAGCGACAAAAGCTCGCGCCTGATTCCAGCGGTGCGGAGGACTCGGAATTGCTTGGATGTCGAGTTGGGCTCTGGTTGAGCTGCGAGGTGCTACGGGCTGCTGGTCATGGCCTGGCGGACGTTCAAACGTTCAGCGTTCAAGTTGCGGCTCCTGGACGGTCGAGGGTATTTGTATTTTGAAAAGAGTGCTCGCCCCACGGGGGAAAACAGCCACGACCGAGGGCCCAGACAGGCGCAATCGCCTTGCTCGTCGTCACTGATCGCACGGACATTGTCTCACGACGGACGGGCGCGATGCCAGAGCGGTAATTCCGCTGGTCATGGGGTGCGGAAGCAGATTTTCGGAAGCGCGCCCTGTGGCTTTGTCAGCGACGCGAATCGTCCTCCCAGGAACGCACGTACCGCGTTGCCAAGAGCAGCGAGATCGAGTCGAGGAGGCAGTTCGCTGCAGGTTGGGGACCCGAAAGAAGACCCTCGTTTACGGACACTTCCGAGTGCACAGGCAGTTTCTGCAAATTTCTCGATTCTCATCAGCGCAGCATTTCGTACTGTACACAGGGTAGGTATTGTACATGTCCTTCACATCGTATTTTTTGGCGTAGTGATACAAACGGACGGGGTGCATACTGATGACAACCCGGTCAGCACGCAGTGGACCTGCGGGGGACGGACCGGCGCACCAAGTACATCTCTAGCCAAGAACCGCGGCCTAATACTCAAAGTCGCAGCCTTCCTTGATCTCGCGGACCTCGCGCAGGCGCCAGACGTCGCCCTCGAAGCCGCGGCGCATGGTGTAGCCCGCGTGGAGCTGCACCTCGCGCAGCTGGCCGCAGTACCGGTTCCAGGGGATGACGAGGTTCTGCAGCTCCTCTTCGACGCTCTCGAACGTGTCATCGAAGAGGAAGCGCGGGTGCTCCGGCCGCCCGTTGTTCGGCGCGGCAAAGATGTGCGCGGTGTGGAGGTGCTCGAGGCGGTAAAGGTAGTGCGGCCCGAAGCTGACGATCGTGTCCTGCAACGTGGGTCAAAAACGAGTGCGAATGACGATGAGGGGCACAGCTCACCTCGTCCGGACCACGCGAACCGGAGGCAAATTCGGGGCGCGAACGTGCCTCTTCAAGCGCCTCGTACATTTCGTACGGCTGCACGCCGTTCCAGTAGTCGTTGTGCTCCCAGAGCTTGCCCGGCTCGCGGATGTCGAACGTGAGCTTGAGCTTGCGCAGCGCAGGGAAGAGCTGGCAGATCGCGTCCAAGATCTCGAGGTCCCACGTCTTGCAGTGCAGCGAGAGCATCTGCAGGTTCGGTTGGTGGCGTGCCTTGCGCGCGAGGAACTCGAGAATGCCCTCGGGCGACGTGTCTGAGCGCAGGATGCTGATCGCCTTCAGCGGCCGGTTCGTCGTCATCGCCGCGACGGCGTCGAGGAAGCCCTCGCAGTAAGTCAGGTTCGGCAGCGCCTCGGGCTTCGGGAAGCTCGTGTGCTTCGGGAGCGCATACGCGAGCGACACGGTCGTGATCGTCGGGCAGCGCTCCATGATGCTATAGACCGCGTTCGGGAAGAGCTGCTCGGCGTGAAAGATTGGCTGCACGACGCCCTCGACGACCTGCTTGCGCTGGATGTAGAGCGCGGATAGCCCCGGAGGGATGTTGTAGACGTACACTCCTTGTATGCGGCGGCGGTAGATCGTCGCGAAAACGTCCGCCGTGGAGTCGACACGGAGTGTGCGCAGGGTTTTGGCCGACGCAAGGGCGAGACCATACTCGATGTCCTCGTCCATGTCAGCGAAGGCATGCAGGTCATGACCGTGACGGCCGGCATTGAGGACCTGCCTCCGCAGATTGAGTAGCGTGAGGTCAGTGATGGGTAGAGTGGAGAAGTCGCGATGGGTGATGTTGTGCCTTCGCGGGAAAAGACAAAACTCGACATGCAGTTTTCGGAGGCTAGGCAGCTGGAAGAGGGATCCGAAGAGCTCGTCTGTGACGAACAGGTTCCGCAAAGTCAGGTCCTGGAGGTTCTTGAAGGACGCCAGCCTGTTCATGAGAACACCGTAGACTCCGGGTGCAGCATACGTCTGATGCATCTTGTAATGCCGGATCGAGTGCATTATCGATTGGCTGAAGACCTGTTGGTCGACTTCAGGGAAGAGCCAGAACGGTTCGTCGTCCATCTCAGGAAACTGAGTGGTGTCGTCGCGGGTGAATGTGAGGCCGGCAGCGTCGATTAACGTACCAGGAACATCCTCGGGCAGCGTTGAGATGTGCAACTCCAGCGAGTGAACGCCAGCTGGCAACCCAAGGTCCTCGAGCCAGATGGGAGAGTTGTGCACGAAGTCTTCGGGCTTCTTCCAGACCAGATTGCGGTGAAGGGATCGAAGACCGTAGTTGTGAAAGCGTCTGCACGTACGCACGACGCTGTTGAGATCGGTAGGGCAATCCATGAGCTCAAAGATGCTGAGCCATAGCTCGGCGGGCATGTCTTCGGAGACACTCATGACGAATGATGTGCACTAAGAGGTCGGTCAGATCTCTCGTACTTCGGGGCAAGGGAATGAATACGCACGGTACCTCCTCGCTCGTCGTGGTCGTGGTCGAAGCAGCGAGGGCGTCGAGAGGCGAAGGAGACGTAAAGTACAAAGAACTGGACTTCGTGGTCTGGGATGAGGACAAGGTAGTCCTAAGCGCCCATTCTACGCAAGCGGGGATCAGAGCGTCTATCCATATCTGGCAATTGCTGGGTTAGGTAAGCCTGAGGCGGGGCAATTGGCGCAGCCAACCACATCCTCGCTTTTGACCTCGACCCCGACCTCGGCGACCTCGACGACCTCGGGACCCATGTCTGACCAGTCGAAAGTATCCTTCAAGATCCGTCGCCCCAGCCCGCCGTCGCGCTCCAGTTCGACAGGCGTTGACTCGGATTTCAAAATCCCGGCGTTGCCCCGTCACCTCAGTGGGACGAGCACGCCGAATAGCCCACTCCGCCGCGAGTCGCCCAAGCCCAAGTCGCGCACGTACGATGAGAGGGACAGCTCGGACGAGGATAGTGAGGTAGAGGATGAGCTTGTGGATGGTTTTGACCGGTTCGGCGTACAGCGGTGTGTTTCCTTTCCCTTGCACCTGGCTGGAGCAGGTCCGCAACTCACAGAAGCATTCTTCGCTGACAGCGTGCACGAAAAGCCAAAGCCCCAAGGGCCGCTGGTCATCCCCGCGCTGAAGAACCGGGATTGGCGGGACCTTGCGCGCAAGCGGAAGAACCTCTACATACCCCCGAGCGCAGCTGCCACGACCGGCGCAGACGGAAGCGTCGGCGGGCTCGGCACCAGGGATACCATCAACTCTGGTCCTCAGCAGGTCGGTCTCCAAGTACGAAAGAAGATCAAGATTGAGGAGGACGAGATGGAAGTCGAGGAGAGCGTCACCGAGAGTGTCACAGCCACAGTCACAACGGAGGCCGCCAAGGAGGAGCCCGAGACCGAGGACCAGAAAGCCATACGCGCGCTGCTGGAAGGTGCGAGCGGCGAGGGCAAGGGGCCGCGCGTCGAGATCATCCCGGCCCCGTCAGAGGACGACGCCTTCAAGCAGGATGTCGTCGAACTTCCTGAGTCTGCTTCGCTCGACGACTACGAGCGGGTTCCCGTCGAGGACTTTGGTGCGGCCCTCCTTCGTGGTATGGGGTGGAAGGAAGGGACTGCTGCCAGCCGCAAGGGCAAGGGCCCTGTCGAACCCTGGCTTCCTCAGGCGCGCCCGGCGCTTCTGGGCATTGGCGCGAAGGAGAAGGAAGTTTTCGACGACGGGAGCAAGGGCAAGAAGAAGACGCGCCCCGACAAGAAGTACGTCCCGCTTGTCAAGCGCGAGATACGCCCTGGCGAGAGCGAACGCGACTCCGGATCTGGAGGCTCCAGCAGACGTCGCTCGCCTGAGCCCCGCAGCTCGAGACGGTCGCCTTCTCCCGACAGGAGAAATGATCGCGACCGGCACGACTCGGACTACGGCCGCGACCGCAAGCGCGACAAAGAGTTCCGCGACAAAGACCGTGACCGAGAACGCGAAAGGGATAGGGATAGGGACTACGATCGCCGTAGGGACGACAGGCGGGAGTACGAATCGAGCTCTCGACGGGACAAGGAGCGAGATCGCGACAGGGACAGCCGGAGGGATAGGTCGGGGGAAAGGTCGTCGCGGCGAGACAGGGATAGACGGGATTACTAGCGGATAACAGGATGTATGCGCTTTCTTCCTCTACTCCATTGCGACTGCTCACACCAGCCTACAGTGCTGTGCTACGTATCCCTCTGTAGAGCAATTTAATGCATGAAAGGCTCCCCTTCATCGCCCAATTTGAAGTCCGCTCCCTACTCTGAGGTCGTTTTCGGGTTTGACACACGCGGAATCGAACTCCTCTCTTGTTTGAGTGTATCGTACTCATGATCATCGCTGCCACATGTACAGAAGCCGAACCAAATCTTCGCGCAACGTTCAATAAGACCTAGGACGCAAACCTCGATGCCATCTTTGCACGGTTCCTTCGTGGCGTTTGGGTTCCCGTGCTGTGCTGTGTCGTAGTGAGCGAGCGTAAGCGGGCTCGCGTGGACGGTCTCCGTTATTCCGACCTGTCTGCCTTCGTCTGCACCCGCTGTTCTCCCTAACATTTCGCGGGAGTATTTCGTGCGTCTTACATCAACCCTGGTGCTGTTTCTGATTCATTGGGTGCTGGATGTTAGCCGCAGTCTTGCGCTGCCGCGCACTAAGGTGTGATCCGCTTGGCTGCTCCTCCCGCCGTGGAGATCTACAATACCGGTTGGTTGCACTCCGTATCGCCTGCAGAGCGTCATTGCTGATCTAGCCGCGCCATCGGGGTTCTATATCTGCCTGCATCTCCCTGGTCTGCGCAGATGATCACTTGCGTCTGCCACCGCGGAGCGCTTGCGGTGGGCAGATGCTGCTGCACTTTGACCCTGAGGGCGCCCAGAGCGCACATATCGCGTCCCCGGACGACTCGTGTCCCTTACACGCCTCGCAGCAGCCTGCCCAGCTTATCGCTCGGCTCGCTCCGCATCATGATGCACGACATTGACCTGCGCATCCAGCAGTTCGAGGCGCTGATCGACGGTCCCGCGCTCTGCGGAGGGCGATCTCTGAAACAGGGCGAGCTGGGCTGCCCGGGGCTTCCGCACGAGGCGGCACCTCAGCGCGGCTAGCGCGGGGCGTGGTGCGCCGTTCATATATTCTCATGGCAGGATGTGGGGAGCCGTTTGCCTCGTGGTTGTGGTTGCAATTCCCTTCAAGCACTGTACATCTCCTCTAGGCATGACGGAAGCTCCTTGGACAATCGAACGCGAGTTCGAAGCATTGTGAGAAGCCACAGCTATTCGTCCGTTAAAGACCATACTCACTATTACTCCAGCGTGGTCGGGAACTACATAGCATGGTCGCTATTCGGTGCGCGTCCTTCTACACAAGACCAACTCAAAGTCGCTTAAATATTGTCTCTTAGCTCTCGCGGTGTACGAATATGTCGTCACGTTCGACCAAGAGGTCGTCTGCGTGTGGCGGAGGAAGTTCAGCGCCACGTCGCTGCTTCTGCTTTCTACGCGCTGGGTTATGGTTCTCTACCAAGCAACGGGGATCCTGCCGCGAAGTCACACGAGGTGTGCGTCTGCTGTTTCCCTGACGTGCGTCTCGCCGGGTTAGCTTACCGTCCCCGTTGTGCCAGGAGCCCTTTCGACCGACCGCAGCTGGGTGTATGACCGACCTTGTCTAGCTGCACTCAGTGGAACGCTATAGCGCAGCTGGTGTACTTCGTCTCGGTCGCTCAGATAGCACGTAAGCTCAGCAGCGGCCTGCCTCGCTCTGCGACTGACCTTACTCGGCAGTGTTCTCCGGTCTGCGGGTCTATGCACTCTGGCACGACTCGAAGTATCGATACTTTCTACTTGGTTCTGTCGTAGTGCTGGGCTGCGTCCCAATTGGAACCAACATCGTGCGCCGCGCCTCTGCGTCGTCGTAGTCGCGTTTTGACTTCAACGCACCCCAGTTCGGGTGGGCGCGTTTACAGATATCGTGGCAAGGCGCACCCTTCTACACGTGCGTTTACGTGACCAACGTCTCTGACACGTTGAACACGATGTAAGTTTCCGTTGTCGTCCTGACATCGAGCTACGCTCACAACACCTACAGAAGTCCGTGAATCCTGTTTCAGAGAAGCCCTCCGCTCACGCCATTTTCAGTGCTCACCGTCACAAGAGGATGCGCTATCGCTGCTGATCTGCTGGTCCTCGTGCTTACCTGGATAAAGACGTACGCCCACTGGCGGCAGCTACGGCGTTACCAATTTGGGACGTCGATCTCGACGCTGCTTCTCCGCGACGGTTCGTCTGTACCTGTCTTCAGTCCGGGCCCGAGCTCTCTGACATTGGTATGCGCTGTACAGGAACTTTGTACTTCATGTACGTCTCTTGTTTGTGTCTCATTCCCTACAACTCGCTGACTCCGTCCGCGCAGAATCCTACTCGTCCCGAATATTACGCAAATATTGACTTACTGCGTGCAAAACGTCAACGGTGTAAGTGGATAGGCTCTAATCGTAGGACCGTAGCTCACGATTAGCAATCCCACTTCCAGTCCAGCAATGCTGCAAACGATTTTCTCCAGGGCGTAGTGAGTACCTCTCCGCCTTCATCGTGGATCACTCGTCTGATGGCGGGGTACAGCCCCCAATACTGGTCCAACGGTTCATGCTGAACCTGCGCCAGTTCACCCAGGTCAGGGTGCTAGACGACTCAACGCTAGATGATGATACACCGTCGCTTTCGGATGTCAGGTTTCGACGGCCCACAAACCTCTTGGGTAACATCGGTGAACCTCTCAGGTTTAGCTCCGGAGCAGAAGGTTCGGAAGTACGCGTGGATCCATAAATTCTTAATTTATTTGCTCGCGCTGTATGTACTTATACCAGATAAGCCTCATACGTACCCAATTGAACTCTGCCATGGTATCGTCGCACGATATGAGCGTAGGCCGGAGAGTAAAGTGTGCATCGCAGGGGTAGCGAAACCTGGGGCGGATACTCTTCTGCGTACCTGGTTAGACGCGGGGTTTACATCATGTGGCGAATTGCTTCCGTTTCGGGCTGGCTCACATCTCCTCCCCGAATTGCATACAGCCAGCTGCGCCGTACCATCCTACCACCACTCTTTATCTATCGTCACACAGCAACTAATCAGACGATAAACCCAAAGCCTCTTGCTCACTTGTATCACGACTTGTAGGGCCCAATCTCCTCCCTCTCGGACCTTACATACAACATATGGAATGCCAGAACTGTGAGCTGAGACAGAGACAATTCTGCTGCGAGAACTGTCTGAAACAGCAGTAAGTAGCTCCCTGGATACTCTCTGATACGCTCTGATCTTCGTTTGTTGAGACTACAGGCGTTCCGCCACCAAATATCCCCGATCGTCGCAGACCGAGATGCACACATAGCCTCCGCGCAGCGGTCCCTCATCACGGTCGTAAACCCACAGCGTACGCGACGTGCAGACGTGAAGGGCGGCGAAGAGCGGGTGCGAGAGATATGGGACGGGCTGGCCGCGCTGCGGAAGGCGAACGAGAAGAGTGCGTACCA
The DNA here is from genome assembly GCA_019973155.2 of Phanerochaete sordida. Classification (NCBI taxonomy): domain Eukaryota; kingdom Fungi; phylum Basidiomycota; class Agaricomycetes; order Polyporales; family Phanerochaetaceae; genus Phanerochaete; species Phanerochaete sordida. The sequence goes on from BPQB01000086.1 coordinate 77,384, forward strand.
TCCGACTCTCTAGCCACCTGCAGGCTCACAGCGCGCCCGATAGACAGGGAACGCATCCGCAGCTTGCGTGAGGAGCTCTCAACCCGTCGCCGCACGCTAGCTGCGGCGAACACGCTGCTGACGCAGGAGGCCTCGAGCGTGTCGCCGCCCACGCAGACGCTCCCAGGCTCGTTCCCCGGCGGACCCTTCAGCACGCCCCCGCAGAACGCTCGCCCGGTTGTAGGGCACCGAAAGCACTCGAGCACGCCCTCATCTCATACACCGTCGCCGTCGCGGCCGCCGTCGTCCATCGCCCGGAACGCCCAGGCCTTCCCGCAGCAGAGCTCACGCGCCCCTGCGCTCCACGGCCGCACGCCGTCCACGCCGTCATCTCACTCGCCCACGCCGTTCCAGAAGCACTCGCCTGCACAGCCGTACGCCACGAGCACCGTTGGCGACAGGGAGCTCGTCAGACAGATCGAGGACGCAGCGTACCAGCTGAACGCGCTCTCCGACACGATCGCCCGCGCGCGGTCCGGCCTAGTGCAGGAGCTCGTCGAAGTCTTCAGCGTCGTCGAGGTCGGCGGCCGCCCGCCGATCGGCGTCAAGGCGGGCACGAAGGGCGAGTGGACGATCGGCGGGCTCGTCCTGCCGGTGCCCGGAGACATGCGACGTGAGTCCCGCGCATGAGCCCCGCGTATATGCGCTCACGCTGCCTTAGGATACCCGCCAGATCACATTAACGCGGTCCTGACGCACACGTTGCACTTCCTGACGCTGCTCGCGTTCTATCTCGGCATCAAGCTCCCCTTCGAGGTCGTCTGGAGCCGCTCCTCAACCCCACCGACAGGGTCGCAGGCGGCTGCGCCGCCGAATTTGCGCGGGAACGGGCTGCTAGGGGTCGGCACGCCGTGGATCGGCGCGATCAAGGGCAGCGAGCACGGCGGGTGGGCAAAGTGAGCTATTCCTGCTCTGCGCCTTGGCACGGCAGCTGACGGCACGCAGGTGGTCGACGAAGCATCCACTACACGTCTCGATGTCTTCATCCACGTCCGGCAGCACCTCCCCCGCGACATCCTCGCCTCCACAAACACTGCGCACGCTCGGCCCAAGCCGCACCGCGAGCGCGCCGCCGCCGCCGTCCCTCGAAGACTCGCAGCTCGAGGACGGCGCGAGCACGCGCGCGCAGGGCAGCTCGTTCACGACCGCGCTCGCGATGCTGCTCTACGACGTCTGCTTCCTCGCGCACACGCAGGGCGTCGCTGTGCCGCTCGCGGGCGCGGGCGACGTGCTCGGGAACCTCTGGGCCGTGTGCGGCGCGCGCGAGCTCGGGCGCGCGAGCCACGCCGCGCACGCCGCGAGTGCGCGCCTGTCGCCGCCGACGCCCCCGGGTTTCCAGCTCGAGTTCGCGCAGCTGCTGCAGGCGACAGCGGCGAATCCGTCGCGGGCGCGGGCGCGGGTGGTGGGTGGTGGCGCGCGGCGCGCGGTGCGGGAGGAGGACGCGATCGTCGAGGAGGAGGACTGGGACATCGTCGATGACGTCTCTGGGTGAGCGGGTGGCGGTCACGCCGGGCGATGTGGAGTTTGGAATGTATGCAGGGCATACCCGTGACCGATGTTGTAGCATAGTTCGACGGCTTCTGGCGTGGCGCTGTTGTTCGTCTACCGGCTTGTATGCTACTTGCAGCGTTCAGTTTGGTGGGACGTTGGGGTGTCGGTGCGCTCCAGGGTCATGCGGCGGAGGAGCACGCTCGCGAGCGTCACTGCGAAGACTTGATCTCTGTTCTCGCTCGCCATCGTCCTCATTGGGCCAGTCTAACTGAAAGCCTCAGGAAGCAGCCGTTCACTCAGGTCCGCACCGCCTCCGCCTTCGCGCAGGGATGGGCGCGGCCATGCGGCCGAAGGGGCGTAACTTCGCGCTCACAGACAAGCTCCCTCCGTGTGTGCAGGGCCATGCACAGCGCGGAATGCATGTGCGACGAGGTATTGTTCGGCAACTAGTACTACGTTACATTATGGTTGGACAGTTCGTAAGCGGTAATTATAACGTGTGGTGCGCGTATAGGGTGTCCGTAAGCGTTCGTGGGGTCCGTAGCAGTCCATGATAGTGCGAAGCAATCAGGAGCAGTCCGAAGCAGCCCGGGGAAGTCCGTCAGAGCAGCGTGCTGGAAATGTTCGGGCACTGTCCACGGCAGAGTTCGGTCAATGTCCTGCGACATGCTAGCGAACCTCAGTTTCCCGGGTTCTCCGGGTCGGTGACGTTGAAGTGCACGGTGGTGTAGTCGAAGACGGGGATCTCGCTCGCCTGTGGTCGCGGTCAATGCGTCGCCCAGACAAAATGAAGGTGGTGACGTACGCCGACGGTGAACTGGTGCGCGACCGCAAGCACACTCTCGCCAGCGGGCCAGCCCTCGGGCAGCTGCACGCGGAAGTCCTGGTAGAGTCCCTTCTGCGGTGCCGAGGCGTTGTACTGCGGGGCGAAGGAGCCGTTGTAGAGCACGGTGCCCGGGCCCCACTGATCGGGCGAGTCGCACACGTCGTAGCACGCGGTCGCGACGATCGTGACGCTCTTCTGCGACATCGAGCTCAGCGTGTTCTATGCACAGGTCAGCGGGGGAAGTGTGTGTGCGCGGCAGGGTGACGTACGTCCATGTGCAGCTCTGCCGTAAAGTACTGGCCCGCGCCGACGACCTGGCCCGTCGTGGGCTCTGCGATGTGCAGGCGCTGAGCAAGGGCGCAGGCGGCGAGGGATGCGAGAAGGAAGATGGACTTCATGGCGTACATGGAGGCGAGAGAGGCGGGGGTAGTAGGGTGACTTGAGGAGGAAGGTGCAAGGGCGTTGTGGAAAGACCAGACGCCACAACGCCGAGCTTATATACCTGGCCCTGCGGCGCGTAAGGCCGACTGCAGGCTCGGCACCGCCCCTGCTGCCTCGCCGTCATGCTTCGTGCGGCAAATCGATGTCCAGCAGCGCAAATTTAGGCTTGGGCGGAGAGCGGTTGTGCCGGATCCGCCTGCATCAGTCACGAGTCGCTGGGGCAGGACGCTGCAGGAGTGCAGCATGCATGTGCGCGTCCGAGGCGTGCCGGACCCACAGCCCTGCAGCGTGCGAGGCGGCGTGGCGAGGCCGTCGTGGAGGTGCATCGTGGAGGAGAGAGACAGAGTTCGAACTTTCGAGGACCGAGCAGATGTGCTTGCACCGCTACTGCACTGCTTTACAGTAAACCGTGGGAAACGGATCGTCTAATTCCCCATAGCAAGCTCCGCGAGCTCTCTTTACCAGCCATCCACGACCCGCTCGATAATTGTTTCTTCTATTCATCCTTGCTTCTGAACTTGCTTGTGAGCTCCTCGCTGCGCTGTAAGCTTTAGCGGCTGAAAGCTGGAGGGGCTGGCGCGATCGTTGGGCTTGCCCCATATCGCAGGGCGAGCCCGGGCCATCGCTCAGCTCTTCCGCAGATATTCTTGTCTCTACACATCAGAGCAGCTCGAGAGACTCTGAAAATACTTCTATAGTACTCCTCATATGCAAGACTCTCTCGGCTGGCTCCGCCTTCCGCCTGCGACACTGCAGCACGCCAACTTCGCGTCGAACGCGAGGCCCGCAGCACGAACCGCAACGCGCGTTCGAAGCTCTCACTTGTCGCCCCCAGACCTTCGTTTAGCGATGCGCGAAGGTAATGCTGCCATCTGACCTCACACCGTGGCGTAGGTCGTTGAATTTGTCTGAGTGCTCGCTCCGCCTTAGCGAGTTTGTGCGCATATACTCACGGCTAAATGGTATCGTGGACGCTGCGGCAGGTTGTGCGTGCAAACAGCTAAGAGCAGCTCCCGTAGACATACACCTCCACACGGCATGAGCAACCCAGGCAGCCAGAGGCAGCCAGGGTGTACGTCAAGCGCGTACGAAAAGGTCGGAGCAAGGTCGCGAATGCGCTCGGCGGACTCGCAGGCCTGTAAGCCCGACTTCGGAGTTAGATTCAGTGTTATCGTCGCGGAAGGTGCAAAAAGTGTCTTCGGAGCAATCCCCGTTGGCGAGCTGTTGGGCAGGGCAAGCTTCATGCATCCCAGTGAGAACCTGCACCCCCTGGAGCCACCCAGAGCCGCCTGTGTCTGCCCGAGATATCACCAGCCGCCTAGATCTGCATGCAGCCTCTTGGCTGGCGCCCGCGCCACCACCTGATGCGCACCATCGACGCGTCGCGACGCGTATCGTGTTCCGTCTCGTCTATGGTACCCCTTAGGACATCTTCTTCTCTTTCCCTACGACCTGTCATCGATTCATCGGCATGCGCCTCGTGTATCTCATTGATCCCGATCCGGTATGTTACTCGCTCCGTCCTATGCTTCACCCACTTGTCCGAATCTCGCCATTTTCGCACTCAGCCAGCGCCACCGCGTCACAACCCGAAGTACAACGCCTCTCCCAGAGTCCATATATACTGGGTGTCCTCGAAACGACGGCGCCCCATTCCTCTCTTTCTTCCCCCACCTCCCCTACGGCCTGTCTCGGAGCCCGACCGCTGCCTCCTTGCCCTGTGCGCCGTCTAAGGTGAGTATATGCGCCTAGTTCAACATGAACGCATGCTTACCTCAATGCCATTGTTACTCATCGTCGTCACCGTCGCGTTGAAGGGCTTGGGGTAGCTGCGAGAGGTCAGACACGGTGAGTACGATCCTATTTGTCTGCGAGGTGAATCTCGCTAAGGACCACAACAGGCAACAGCTCATTCCACGTACACACTCTACATACCGCGAAGCAGCTATCAGGTACGTCTCTATGCCCTCGTTGGCGCTGCAGCGATTCGTTTTGGCTGACGTTCGGCCTGCAGATAGCCAGCGCAAAGCGACGCCGCGGTGCGCGGTTCCCGGGGTCCTCACGCGAACATGCTCGACGATAGTCGCTTCGCAGCACAAGTACGGGAGGTGCGACCAGTGTGAGGGGGGGGGGGGGAGCGAGCCGTTTGAGGACGGAGACGTCGCGGCGGCAGCGACGGGACGTGGAACGGGATAGATGAGCGAGGCGGCGGCAGCGGGAGGCAGCGGGAGGCGGTCCAAGGTTGCTGGGGTTGCTGGCGGACCTACAGAGCCAGCGTGACGCAGCTGGAGGCGGATTGTAGCAGTAGGGAGCAGATAGTGATACAATAAACTTCATTTTCAAACGCTTGGTCGAGACACAGCCCGAGGAACCTCCTGAGTCTGCTATGAGCTGCTCCAAACCGCCGAGCAAGAGACGCTATCATAGAAGCAGCTCACGGCAGCTCACGGGCAGACACATGCAGAAGAAGGTGCCCAAACTCGGAACAGTGGCCGCTTGATGCCACCTGGAGCTGCCCGGAGCTGCCTAGCGATAACAAGCAGATCACGGTGGCTCCGGGCGGCTCCAGGAGGCGCAGATTCTCACTGGGAAGCTTCATGAGGCGCGTGACTTCCTTCTCGTCTACGTATAAATGCCTGACAGTGAGGGTCTGTAGATGACCATTGAAAACGGCGTGGGCCGGCCGTATACTAGCCCTTATGGTCAGTACGTGTTCGTCGTGACGATATTCCCCCAAGAGATGCTGACCGTCTGGTCAGATCTGCGTGTCACATATTGGTGTCAACCCCATCACCGTAGACCTTCCAGTGCTCGCGCTGACGTAAATCAAAACCGTTGAGCACTGGGAACAACTGCGCCGCACGGGGCTCAAGCCCTCGATATCCACTCTCCTTCGCGACGCTGGGTGAGACTGTCAGCTTAATGTGGGCAGACGTTGACAGGATTTGTGCCTACCAGGTACCATCTACTTCGCGTAAGCACGCTCGTCCCTACGGTGGATCAGTCGGATGACTCCATACATGCCAGCATCCTGCTGGCCCCCAACATCTCGCGAAGGCTTGACATATTCACTCTCGGGCCCAAGTACGGCGAGTCGCAAAGTGAGTCCGGCGTCCCTCCCCGAAATGATTGACTGCTCTCATATCAGAAACCCCACATCGCAGCCACCTTCCCCCGAGCACAAGTGAGCTCTGAATCGCTACAGACCGTACGCATAATGACGGCCCGCGCCAGCCAGCCTTCAATACTCGCCCAGAGGCTTTTGCTGGACCTGTGGCAGTACGACGCCCGCCAGTCACTGAATCATTCTGCAGACAGGTCGCCGCAGGCTGGATGCTCGCTCAAATTTCAGGCTGAATCAGGAATCACGCTTTCTGGGGAACGGAGGATGCTCTTTGGGCTTTGGCGAGATTGAGTCCGCGGGCGGCGAACAAGGCGCAGCAGCGGAGGAGTACTCTGGCGAGCCTTAGATTACGCGCTTGCCTCACCTTCCCCTTGCGCCCTAAAACGATTTCGCCGCGTTTGCACCCTGCGATGTACGAGAGCATACGAGGTGTCTATCGCAATCCATACACTGATAGCCAAGATTTGAAGCCGATTCGGATTGACAGCGGAATAGCGACTCACTACGCCGGAAAGTTATCGCACGGCGGCACTACGACCTTCAGTGCATCCGTCAGCGTCTGCGGAGGGGTACGTACTTATTTGCATAGGGTAGTTTCATCTCAGCCGGCTGCGGTGTAGAGCTTACATTGAGCACTATGACAGATCGCATCGTTTATCCTGCGAATTTATCAAACATCCCACTAGGGCGCTGTTACGGTGGCGCGACCGTGGTAAGCTTGAGACGATGAAACTGAAAGATAAGAGCTGGAAGGAGAGACTCAGATGCTCGGATGATTATACAGATCGTTCTCTGAGCACTGACCGTGGAAAGTAATTTTCGTTCCAGCTTCGGAGAGACCTTACATTCTCTCGAGAATACTGGAGGTTGGCCTGCACATAGTCGAGCAGCTACTACGACAGCAGCATACTTTGCAAGGGCTGCGAGCCATGTGCGCCGCATCTCGAACATGCCGAGTTCCGATATCGCATCGCAGGTAGCTCCGCCGGGCCTGGAGGTAAACACATGCTTTTTATGCCATCATGGGCTGCGCTCGCCCAGAGTTTACCTGATAATATTATCTCTCCCGAGATCTTCACGGAGCGTGTAGGTCCTCGTTCACAGCCTGAATTGCCCAATGGTTGACCTACTAACTCACGTACGGCCATAGAGATCCAGCGGCACCGCGAGAGTACGCGCCGGGTTTCGAACAACCCGGTGGTGCCTGTATTCGCACCAAAGTCGCCACGACTCGGAGTTGCTTGCAATGGTTCGTACCGCTGCGACAATCGGACATATCGTAGAGCTCTTCGACGCGCGGACCGTGTACTGCGAGCACGGCAGCGTGATAAGTCCCGTTTGCGGACTGCTCCCTCGCAGCGCAAGAGAGGAACGGGATAAGCTAACAGCTACATTACAGCTTACGCCGGTTACTGACCTGCCTGTTACTTACGCCCATTTCCTTATTAGACGCCTAAGTAAGAACCTGGAGCTTGGGTCTCTTACTTACAAGCTTACGCTCGCTACAAGTTTACTAACACTGACACCTTCTCCTGCGCGACCTCGAAGAATAACTATCACCCTCCCTCCATCGCCTGCTTCCCTCTGTAATTTTTCCCTATATTTATTTCCAGTGAAGTCTCGCCATGTCAACGTCCGTAGCTGGCGAAGAGCACCCGAGGTCGCCGTCGCTCGAATACGTCGGGCACTTTAGGACGGGGCCGCCGCCGTTCGACACACCCGCCAGTTTCATCATCAGGACTCCTCAAGGCACTGACTGGCACGTCTCTGCGGCACTCCTCAGCTATGAATCTCCCTTCCTCCGCGATCTGGTCTACGAGCCGACGAGCTCGACCACTCGGTTCGCCTTGGAGAGCCCGGAGTCCAAAACCATCTTCAGGGCTCTCCAAGCATGGTAGGCTGATAGATATATTCAGGGTAAATATTCCATCGAACTATCTGAAGTGCATATCTACATACAGGAAACTGTTACCATAATTTAACGGACAAGGAGATCATTTATCCCGCGATGGCAATCTCTCGATCTCGGGCCTCGTGATGCTGGACCAGCGCTCGGCATCACGCACAGAGCGGGTCATTATACAGCGACGCATCTTTCGCAAAAATATCTGTCCGAGAATGTCAGTACGATGGATGTGAATACAAGGTACGCAGCGCACCAAGTGTCAGTAAGCTATAGACACAGATGCTGGATTGCGACTCTCGTCATTTGCCAGAAGATTAGAGTCCACCAGATGCGTGTCGTCAGCATCAGTGTCGGCGTCGCCTAGGCGTAATGGCTCTCCAATGTTTCCTATCGCGAACGATTGTCCTTGAAGTCTCACATCAGACATCTGTCCTGCAGATGGTCTGTAGAGACTATAATTGCTCGGCGCAGAATTTGCCGAAAACTGGCGTAGATCTAGCATAAATCGCTGAACGAGGACAGAAGGCTAGTTCGACAGAAGTTAATAATATACGCGGTGAAATTCGGGAAAATCATCGCTCACTAAGCCCTGTAAGAAAAGGTTGACGAAGTTGCCCCCCTGTCTTCACAATTATAAGCTGTGGACCGACGTATGTTGTGCAAAAACTGACGTCACTTATCCTAGTCCGTAGTGTGAATGTCATGACTTGCGCGACGTCTAAACCGGCTAGAATCCTATCAAGACTGTTAGCATTTATCTATAGATCAAACAGGCAAAGAGGCACACAAGAAATACAGCGTGCCTAGAAGATCAAGTGAACATTCATTTCCTGCAGGAACTAGTAATAGATACGGCATACCATCACGAAGCAAGAGAGTCGATATGGAAGATTGCACACCAGAGTTCCGTAGGTATCGCCAATGAGAGATGGTCTTGATACAGGTGAGAAGAATGGTTAACAGGTCTGAGGCTAGTGCGCTGCCTCTGGTCAAGTAGAGCACTGAACGTGCTTATATTTCAGGGGCGGTTCTCAAGGGTGAATGGATGGGCATACTTCTGCGTCGCTGCAGTGTCAGTGGCACGCACCTCGACTGCAAGTAATCAGAAAGCTCACATTATGTTCATCTCCGGTGAAACGTCCATATTCCACACACATGTCGCAATTGGAGAGGTGAGAAAGTGTGACTGAGTCCGTGACCAGTTGTACTGCTCAAATCCTGCTAAGGCGAGGAGCAAATTGTTTTCTTTGAGGACATACGGAGTTTGTGGCGATTGGAACGCATCCAAGGGCGACGACTATTGTGCAGAGCACATAACGAAACTGCGAGTCTCTCCACAAAGCATAAACGCGCAGGCCTGAAAACACTGATGCACATGTAATGAGACTGCATGCGCCACAAAACTGAATGATACTTACATGCAAGCTGTAAGAAGGAGACGAATAAGAGGAGTTGACCAGGCGCAATCATGCTCTGGCAGCTGCGCAGATGTAAATTTTCGGACCTTCTGGTATATAATTCGACGATACACTCCTAGTAATTGTGAGCGCCACTGGACATATGATGCACCATAATAAGTCTCCTTACACGCAGAGGGGCTCGATGGTATGTACCAGCCGACCGCTTGATAGGCAACCATTACCCAGCGGGTGGAGAGCAAGAGAACTGAGGTGGCAGTGACTTTTCTCCGCCATACGCAGGCAATCTCTTGGTCCAGAGTTATCACATATTCGTATGACACAAGGGCTGGAGACTGTGTAAGCGATACGAAATAGCGATCAGTATACGAAAGCCTACTCAGAAGGGCGAAGTCAGTGTAGACACCAGTCTGACTGCACACCAGTAAGCAGAGACTTAGGCAGTGGGGGCTGCACAGTTACGCACTCAGCTTGGAGCTCGCGCTGTAGGTCAGCTGTGGACTGAGCCATGGTTTTGTGGAACGACAGGACGCCGTGCTTTGCAACCCCCCCCCCCCTTTTATGTCTATTTCTGCCGCGTCAAGGCCTCCCAAAAAGTCCGACCTCAGCTGTTCATGGGAATCGTTGCCTTGGAGCAGCCCCGTTTCATCCATCTCATTAGCGACGAACATCTTGTGCGCTCTGCTGTGCTATACAATGGCTGTTTGTACGCAGCCATTGTCGCCAAAGAAAAGAGTCCGCAGGCTATGTCGGTTCGGCTCACTTTTTCGCTAGGAAATAACAGAAGAAAAGGAAGCGTGTTGGCGCCACATCGCACGAATCCTGCATGCCATTTTATCGAATACCTGCGAGCTAGCTACTGCGTGGGAGATCTTACGTTGCTACACATAATCGATACTCCCAATCGAGTCGGCCAGTCCGAGCACTTGGGCGGTGTCTCAAGCGGCGAGATCTCTAAGAAGATTGTGGTATCCCAGCCGCCACAGGAAAAGACGGAGTAGCTTACAGAAAGTGAAGCAAACATGACGAGGGCAATCAGTACTCCTAAGATTCAAAACAATCAGAAGCTTGAACATCAAAGATTACCGACCGAGACCACGTATGTGCGATCAGTGAGGAAAGGCATGAATCCGGAAGGTTCGGACCCTGAGTTAATACGTGACGTGCGGTGAAGTAAAGCATCGCACATATCTACGTGGAATTGTGATAGACATGTTCGATGTCAGCGCAATGATCCCGGCGGCATACAGCAGCTCGCATCTTACGCAGCCTGATACACTGACGGTCCACATGCACGTGTAAGACGGAGCGCTGTAGTACTGCCGATACGAGCGCGTAAACATTGAAGCAATTGAATCACAGCGGGATACTAGCACGGTTGAGACTTGCTCAGTCCAGATTAAAACTCTCCGGGTACGAGAGCAGGAGGCTGAAGTACTGGTAGAGCCCCTTCCAAGACGCGGACACGTTGAACTGCGGGTCGAAGGGCCCGTTGTAGAGCACGACGCTGGGGCCCCACTGGTCTGACTGCGCGCAGACGTCGAGGCACGCCGTCACGACGACCACCACGCTCTTCTGGGCTATGGTGGAAATATAGTCCTGGATGCGGGTCAGGAGTGATGCCATGTAGGATGGTAAAATAGACGAACGTCCATGTGCAGCTCGGCAGTGAAGTTCTGCCCTACGGCCAGTGTTTGGTTGGTCGTGGGCACGGCGATGTGCAGACGCTGAGCGGCGACAGCCGCAGGGAGAAAAGCAAGTAGTAGAGTGTACTTCATAGCCAGACGGGTTATATAGCTAATGAGGATGCTAAGCTCTGAGACCAGTCGATGAGGAACCAGACGTACGCCACACAGCTGAGCTTTTATAGTCGCGCCATGCTGTTTGGGGGCTAGAGCCGACTCGGAGCGGCAGGGGCGTGGCGATCTGCTACGGCAGGCTGCCTTCGCGCCTTCGCACAGTAGATCTACGTTGTTCGGCGCAACTGTCAGCTTTGGTAGAGGAGGGCGTACTTGCATCAGGTAGTCTCGTCCTGGTTGGCTGCAGCAGAGCATGCATCAAGCTGCGTGGCAGACCGGATCGCCATCCTGTCTATTTATTGTCCAGCTCATGGAGAGGCAAACGGTGTGGCATGACCGTGGTAGACTTGAGAAGATGATACTGGCAGATGGGACCGGGAGGAGAAATGCTCGGAGGACGGGATAAGCTAACAGCAACACTACAGCTTACGCCGATTACTTACCTGTTACTGACAATAACTTACTTATTAGACGCCTCAGTAAGAAACTCAAGCTTTGCTTTCTTACTTGCAAGCTTACGCTCGCTACAAGTTTACTGACACCGAGACTTTCTCCCGCTCGGCCTCGGAGGACCACTTTCACCCTCCCTCCATCGTCCCGCTGTAATTTATCCCTCTATTTATTCACAGTCAAGTTCCATCATGTCGACGTCTGCCGTAGCTGCAGAAGAGCATCCGAGGTCGCCATCGCTCGAATATGTCGCGCACTTCAGGACGGGCCCGCCGCCGTTCAACACGCCCGCCGACTTCATCATCAGGACTCCTCAAGGCACCGACTGGCACGTCTCTGCGGCACTCCTAAGCTATGCATCACCCTTCTTTCGCGACCTGGTCCGCGAGCCGACGAGCTCGACCACCCGGTTCGTCCTGGAGATCCCGGAGTCCGACGCCGTCCTCGAGGCCCTTCTTCGCTTTGCGTATCCCGGGCCCGACCCAGTCCTGCACGACCTCGACGACGTCACGGAAGCGTACGCCGCGGCGCAGAAGTACCAGCTCGGCGCGACGGTACAGGCCCTCGAGCGCGCGATGCTCGCCCCGCGCTTCACCGCGAGCGAGCCCCTGCGCGTGTACGCCGTCGCGCGCCGCCTCGGGCTGGAGGACATTGCGGACGCCGCGGCGTTCAGCGCGTGCAAGACCCCGCCTGCAGCTTGGCCCTTCTGCGAGGAGCTCGCGCAGATCAGCGCCGCGCAGTACCACGAGCTGCTCGTGTATCACCGTCGCCGCGGCGCGCTGGCCGTTCAGGCGCTGCAGACGCATGACCTCGGGGCGCCGTGCGCGCGATGCGGGAAGCCGTGGGCGAAGAAGTACCGGAGCAAGGCGGGCAAGGTGCTCCTCGAGGCACCGGCGGACGTGCGCGTGTTCGAGGTTGAGTTCGTGGCGAAGCTGGCGAGGGACATCAGCTGCAAGGAGTGCTCGTACAGCATGCTGCAGGCGCTGCGTCCGGATGGGTCGTTGTCGAAGTTGAAGGCTGTCGTGGAGCGGCTGCCGTTGAGTGTTGTATCAGGTGCGTCGCGAAAGCTTCTAGGAGCGAACATTTTGCTGACTTTGTGATTGAGCAGAGCCGTCCGGTACGGCATGAGTCCCAGCTGTTCCCCAACAGACTGTTTTTTATCTGGTACGCGTGCATCTATTGCGGCACTCTTACGATGCTAACGCTCCTGCAGGTACTGTATTTTTTGTTGTATATCTCCCCATACGTCTTGTTTCAATAAAACCTCCTCCTATGTCCCATCGCCACATTCGAACTGTTGAAGAAGCCTTGAGTATGAGTCAGCCTCGGTCTACCAGCCTCGGCGAGGCCTCCAACACGTTTGCATGGTGGTAGCTAGGCTGACAAGCCCCGAGCTCCTCGGAGATATGCCGGCGGCTCGGACGTGCACCATATCCGAAAGGGATCTCCACCGCGCGTTGCATGGCGCTGCAGCCTACAGCGGCGCCGCCCAGTGGCGCGTCCATCAATATTATCATTGCAGCTGAGACAGAAGTCTGCGGATCGGCGACGAGACGCGGGCTGCACAGCTTATATTCCTGACCTCGCCCTGAGTTGTGCAGATCCTCGATACCCCTTCCCGCAACCGCGCTTCACCCATGTCAGACTCCGTGCTCGGAGAGCAGGGTGCAATTGAGGAATAGTGAGCCGCGCCCGGTCTTCCCTCAAGTCGTCTCTGACACACGCGCGCCGCCCAGTTATACCGGCAACCGCGTCCAAGCGGGTCTCCTTGGTGCGTGCTCTACATCCGCCGTCGATATATTGACTGAGAGCTTTTAGGCCTTGTCGCGTACGAGTATGTCATCACGTTCGGCCAGGAGGTCGCGTGCGTGTGGCAGAAGCCCATCAGCGCGACGTCGGTGCTCTTGCTCTCCACTCGCTGGGTCATGGTCCTCTACCAGGCGATCTGGGTGACGCCGTCGGGCGTCGAGAGGTGTGAGTACGCGGACATCATTTTGCAACATGACCAAGGACCGCTCATGACATGCGTGCTTCGCCAGACGTCGCGCTTCTGTTGTAGGGACGCACGTGTTCATGGGGTTTCTCGGTCCAGCTGCCGACGCTGGGAGCCCGTGAGCCAGTTGCTGCTCTTTACGTCGTGGGCACAAATTGCAGGTATGCGTGCATGGCCTGGGTATTTGTCGGCGCTGACGCCCTGTTCTAGTGTTCTCTGGTCTCAGAGTCTATGCGCTCTGGCACGACTCGCGATTACGGCACGTCTTGCTCGTAGCTGTGATTTTGTTGGGCTGCATACCGATAGCCACGAATTCCGTACGTTTATCGTCAGGTCATGCCAGCCCTTCGCGTCTGCCCGTGCTGAGGCAATCGTAGTTCGCCTGGTCGCGCATGCAAACTATGTACACCGACCTTCCGTTTGCGTCGTGTGTATACCGCGTAGATGTGCCTAAACATCTGAGCACCATGTAAGCGGGAATTCTAGGCATTCCGTGCGCGCTGACCTCGTGTCATCCTCTACAGAAGTCCGTAGCTTTGCTGCTACCGTGGTTAGCTGAGTTCATACGTCTCTAGTGCTCTACTTCACGCGCAGTGGCGCACTCGCCTCCGACCTGCTGGTGGTCATCCTCACGTGGACGAAGACATTTATGCATTGGAGGCAGCAGCGGCGGGCGGGGCTGAAGTCGTCCGTCGCGACCTTACTCCTTCGGGATGGTACGCCAACAATCCGACGCTCCGGTCTCGAGAGATCCTGATCATAACCTCTGATCAGGTACCATATATTTTGTGTGAGTCTCATCGCCCTGCAGTCAAAGACCCACATGACAAGACCCGTACAGAACCATCCTTGCTCTCGATGTCGCACAGATGGTGACGTACTCTGTGAACAACGTTAATGGCGTAAGCATACCCAGCCGTTCGACCAAACCGGCCTAGGCTCACCGAGCTCTTCGCAGTCCACCAACATCGCGAACAACTTCCTGCAAGGCTTAGTAAGCCCTTCGCCCTCGCTCACCAATCCCGTCCTGACGCCTCCAGCCTCCAATCCTCCTACAGCGCTTCATGCTGAACCTGCGGCAGTTCGCCGACCAGAAAGCCCCGGACGACCGCGACGCGGAAGAGCTGGCCTATGCGGAGTCGACGGTCAGGTTCAGGGGTCGTTCGCGTGGCCTGGGGAATATCGGAGAGCCGCTGAGCTTCGACGAGTCGGACGCGGTGACGGACGAGGACAGCTATACGCAGCCGTCGACACTTGTATAATGAATTCGCACGAGAATGCATAACTTCGGCATGTATTCCTCATCGCCTGCGCCCAGAGTTGAAACCTCGCTCTAAGCCCGTCGGTCGTCAACTATCCTATCGTTGTGCTCATGGATGCGGCAGAGGTACGTGGCTGTCCGTATCGCCTTTACGGAACGAGATTGCTGACAAGCTGCTGACGGCTATTAGATCATCGCGCCATTTTGATGAAGATGCTAATCTTCCGCCCCTCTAATGTCATGATCACGTCGATATCAGATGCACTATGCACTTGATGATAGCGTTCGCCGCATGTCCCGGGGTCATACGACCATCCCCGAGCTGGTATGCGCGTTTACGACTGCGAAGGCTTCTAGGTACGCCTTGGGCACGCCTTCGCTCGCTAGCTTACCTGCACGCTCCGCAGCGCCTGGTACCGGTATTCTCAGCGCCTCCGTCCCATCCCGGTGCGTGCACAAGCCTACCTTCGTGCGCGACTTTGCCCTCGTCGGTGTTAGTGGTAGTGCCCAGCTATATCCATAAACGAGCGCATGGCGGAAGGACAGACGTTCTGGCACACCAGGTTGAGCGTACATGTCTGGCTCCAGCAACTCGACCGCTATCGTCACTCGGCGAGTCTGCTCTCAGCGGCGCGTCTGCTTCCAGCTTCTTTCCCGGATACGCCTGCGTCTAGCGGAGCCCGCGCGTCATTCTGGGTGAGCAGTCAGGCACCCGCACAGATTGCGCCGGTAAGTAACGGGCTGAACGTTTGCGGATGACAGGGGCCAGCGTACATCCAGCGTGCATATCTGCGATGCGACAGATTAGGGCGGACACCTCGGTGGGGGCAGCATGCCGCCCGCCAAACGAATAGGTTCCGAAGAAAAACGTAGAGATGGTCATAAATCCTCGGCTCCACGACAGAAGGCATTGCAGACCGTCCCTCATCGCATCCATGGACCAGTCTTCAATCGAGCTGCAGCGCGAATTCCGAGGATAGTGAGTCTTCACGCAGCTTGCTTGCGCCGGACTTCTTCCTCATTGCTCGCAATTAGTCAGATCGGCAGGACCTCTGATATTCTCCTGCTCGGTATGGCCCGGCGCATTGCTCCTTGTTCCATGAAGCTCACGCAGCTCGCAGCCCTCATCTCCTATGAGTATGTGATCACCTTCGATCAGGAGGTCGCGTGCGTTTGGCGCAGAAAAGTCTCTGCTGCATCAGTCCTCTTGCTTCTGACGCGCTGGGTTATGGTTGTCCACCGGTTGTCCAATGTGATTCCATCGCCAGATACTTCCGCGTGTACGTCATTCAACTGTGCTTTCTGAGACATTTTATAGCGCGCATGCTCACGACTGCCACTAGGAGTGCACCAACGCCTTCTGCAGCGAGAATACTGAACATCTGCTTTGACGCAGCTGTCGCAGGAATTATCCGCTGGCCGCGTTCCTCTTGATCGTTTCCTCTGGACAGCTTGCATGTACGCATGGCCGTAGTCCATGTTAGAAGTAATCTCATGGGTATCTACTCCAGTATTTTCAGGCCTCCGCGTCTACGCTCTCTGGCGCAGCTCGCGGTTTCGTTACATCCTCTTCGCGATAGTCGTTCTACTCGGTCTCGTCCCATCCGCCACAAACTCAGTACGTCACTCAGCCAAGATTCATTATATTCCCTCCAGCTGATTCTTTCAATAGTACAACTGGGCACGGACGCAGGTTGAATACCAAGGCTACCCATTTTATGCATGTAGCTTGAGCGTCAATGTCACGGAAGAGCTAAATACCATGTAAGCACCCTCGAGTACCCTGGGTGATTGCCTTCAAGTGCGGTGGTTTACAACGTATCTAGAAGTACGCTCGTCCCTGTCCTTACGTTTCTCGTCCGACGTTCATGTATGGCGTGTAGTGCTCTATTTCACCCGATGTAGCGCGCTTGCCTCAGACCTATTGACGATGGTCCTGACCTGGGTCAAGACCTTCTCCCATTGGCGCAATTTACGACGCGCTGGTCTGCGATCCTCAATCTCAACTCTCTTACTACGCGACGGTACGCTAGCGCTATATTCACTGCTGCTTTGGGAAAGGATAGGTGCTAACGAAATTCATTAGGTACATTGTTTTTCTTGTACGCCACCTAGTGTTTCATTCTGTGTACACTCGCTGATGATCTCCAGAATTCTTGCTGCCCTCAACGTCGCACAGATGTTGACCTACACAACTCGAAACAGCATCGGTGACGTGAGTCTTTGCATAGCATCGTGTTATTCTCCCGTCTTATGATCTTCCTCCCAGGGGGCCAACTTCGCAGACGCGTTTCTGCAGAGCTTGGTCGGTGCCCTTCCCCATGAACCAGGGCTTGTGCTGATTGCCGACTGGCTAGCCCCCGGTCCTCATACAGCGGTTTATGTTGAACCTACGCCAGTTCGCATCACCGACCGAACAGAGTATCTACGGACCGTCTGCGGTGCAAATGTCGACTGTGAGGTTTCAGGAGCGATCCTCTCCTCTGGGAAATATCGGGGAGTCGTTATACTTCCGTGACCTCGACCCCGACGAAGACGAGACGGATCTGGCGAGCTCCCTTGACCTCAATACCGGTGACAAAGGCGAAAGCCTGTCGATACCAGCCGCAGTGGTCTAATATTTGGTACGCCACCAATATCCGTGCCTATTTCTGGCATACATCGTTCTAATGCTTTGACAGGCTTACAGTCTCTGTGAACTATGAATGCGATCTCTTTCTGAGGATATGCGCTTGCCTTAGGCAGTCTCATCCCACACGCTTGCGCTACAGGCGTCAGCCTGCATCCCGAGGGTACCACGACAGAGTTCGCTGTCCATACCGCACCGAGAACGTCCCTAACAGAGGCTCAGGCGTTTAATCAGCGTCTCTTGCCCACATCCTTCGGCGGCTCATGCTGAGTCTGCGGCACTCTGCCGACCAGAACGCTCCGGACGGCAGGACACGTCCAGACAAGTCCGCTCTAACGATGCGCCTTCTGTCAGGTCCAGGACGCAGCCCTGTGTCCGCGGGCATATTATTGCAGAGCCTCTGAGCTCTACGAGGTGGACCGCTCGGCGGATGGGGATGGATCTGTGCAGCTTTCTAAACATGTTCAGCGAGATCATGCGAGGACAGACTTTCGTTCCCTGCACAGACGCACTCATGACGCCTGGTCCTGACCTGATAGGGCTCAACTACATCAAAGGTGCGTAGTCGTCCGAGCCGCTCTACCTCGAACGAGCTGCTGATATCGCACCGAAGTAGCTCACGGCGCGTATGGCCTCGTCAGACGCGCCAACCTATTTATCTTGACGCGGACAAGGAGCTTCCCTCAAGTGGAAGAATCCGCCCTCCATGGCGCTGGCGCCGTCAGACAGCATTTACTATTTGTAACTCGCAGACGGGAGCCTACGGGAGTCCCAAGGCACGCGTGCGAAAGCGTATCTCTCTCACAGCGCAGCTCGCGAGCCTTCCCGTCATGGCCCTGCTCACAATGATACCTCCGCGGCGCAATCACAGCAAGCCCTTTCCCCGGATTCGCCAGCGTAAATCGAAGGTTATACATCGCACTGGCTTGGCTGGCAGTTAGGTACCCGTGCCGTCAATACCGGCGTATGACGGGCTGATCTCTCGCAGGTGACAGGGTCCAGTGTGCCTATCTGCGGCGCCACATGTCGGGAAGACACTTTTGGGACGGAATGTTGCTCTCCAAACTCAAATGAATAGATCCGTCGGATAAGGGAGGGCTGTTTATAAGCTCTCAGAATGCGACTGTCCGCGGACCATTCTCAATCAATCGCACATATGTCTCAAGCTTCGATAGAGCTACAGCAAGAGCTTCAGGCATTGTGAGCAACGGCTCTTCAGCTCCCTCCGCCCAGGTCCTCGCTGATCACTCACGTATAGTCAGATTGGCAACTTCAGCAACGTCGCTCTACTTGGTACGCTCTGATACCTTGCTCGGTGTTTCGTCGAGCTTAACTACATCAGTCCTCGTATTCTATGAGTACGTGATCACCATCGATCAAGAGATCGCATGTGTTTGGCAGAGGAAGGTCACCGCGGCCTCTGCCCTCTTGCTGTCCACGCGCTGGGTCATGGTCGTCTACCAAGGGTACAATTGGGTTACGCCGTCAAATGTATCTGAGTGTAAGCGATCCCCTGCTTTCCTGCCTTCCTGTAGAGCGTCCTATCAGCTGACATGTGGTATCAGAAGTCCACTGGTGCGCTCTCCTGTGGTATCGAGGATGCTGAACGTCTGCGGCTTTGATGCAGTTGTCGCAGACTGGGACCACCAGATAATGTCATCCTGTGGATATCGTTTGCACAACTCGCATGTACGTGCGGCTGAGTTACTATATCATGAGGGGAAGAGGTCTGACCGCGAATGCTACAGTGTTTTCCGGCCTCCGTGT
The DNA here is from genome assembly GCA_019973155.2 of Phanerochaete sordida. Lineage (NCBI taxonomy): Eukaryota > Fungi > Basidiomycota > Agaricomycetes > Polyporales > Phanerochaetaceae > Phanerochaete > Phanerochaete sordida. Next base: position 96,528 of record BPQB01000086.1, read on the forward strand.
CTACGCGCTCTGGCGCGAGTCGCGGTTCCGTCTCGTGATGTGCGCCGTAGTTGTCGCGCTCGGTCTTGTTCAAATCGGTACAAACTTGGTACGTCGTTTATCTACGCGACGTTTCACTCCTATTTGACTGTATCATAGTACGCCATGTTCCGCACACAAACGCAATACGTGGGCGCTCCGTTCTTTTCCTGCAGCTGGAGCGTCGATGTTCCAGAGGATCTGAACACGATGTAAGCCCCTACTTCTTTACATTCATACACTGGGACTTATCTCTATGTGTAGATGTATGCTTGTCTGCGTCTACGCGGTTTCTGCCCTCATTTTTGTGAACAGTACTCTACACTACCAGAGGTACTGCGCTGGCTTCAGATCTTTTGACCATGATTTTGACCTGGTTCAAAACGTTCTCCCACTGGCGACACCTACGACGAGTTGGTCTGCGATCTTCGATATCAACCCTCTTGCTACGCGACGGTAAGCTGAATATACCCCTCCCTATTTGAAGCAAGGAGTCCTCACTCGGTCCGTCAGGAACGCTCTATTTCTTGTACGACGCCGGAAAATCCTTCAGCTGGACATACGCTGACGATCTCCGCAGGGTTCTTGCTGTTCTCGACGTCGCACAGATCATGACCTACACAAATCGAGCTAGAATTGGTGACGTAAGTATTTACAATTGTCGGAAAAGTTTTTTCAGAATCGTGATAGGAGGTAAATCTCTGATGATCACTCAAGAGCGCTCAGGATCGCTCACGACGCGATTTTCGCTCATTTTTGGTCTTGAGCGCTTCGTGAGCGGGCGTGAGAGCCAGTTGAGAGCTAGTTTAGTCAAAAATGAGCGCAACTTGAGCGCAACTTGAGCGCCGCCTATCATGATCGCGAAAAAACTTTTCCGACACACACCCTGGGGCCCGTCCTCTGCCTCACAATCAGTATAACAGGGCGGAAACTTCGCAGATCCTTTTCTGCAAAGCTTGGTGGGCATCCCTCCCCGTATTCTCCGTGTACCAGAGCTTCTACTGATAGCTGCTGCAACAGCCTCTTATACTCATGCAGCGATTCATGCTAAACCTCCGCCAGTTCGCGTCGCATCCGGCGCCAAACGAACAGAGTATCGTCCGACCTTCTGCACGGCACGTGTCCAGTGTAACGTTTCAAGAGCCATCTGCTGCGCTGGGAAATATCGGAGAATCGTTGTGCTTCAGCGGACTTGACCTTGACGAGGAAGAGATGGATCACGTGGATTCCTTCGACCTTAGTACCGATGACAAAAGGCAGAGCCTGTCCGCTCCAGTCGCCGTGGCCTGACACCGGTACTGATACTTGGACAACCTTGCAGTCTGCTATGTATACTATGGCACTGATCTCTTTCCCATATGCACTTGCTTCAGGTACCTCTAGCATGCCCTCAAATAATAGACATCAGTCTGCGCCTCGAGAGTACTGTACCCGTACGACCAATCCGGCGGTGGGGGTGACGCGTGACCACGGCCCACCAAAGCGGCGGAGCGGCGGGGTCGAGGGTGACGCGTGACGCCGCTTCGGTATGCGGCGTTCGACAAAGCGGCGGTGGCCCCCACGGCGCAAGCGGCGGTGGCCCCTGCTACTCAAGCGACGGTAACAATGGCATTTGAATAGTGATATAGCTACGGTGGCCTCGAGTGGCACAGGTCAATAAATACCAATTGTCCGCGCTCAGAGACGTGTCAAACCGAAGCCCCGCACTCAGCCTTCTGGGAAGAGTGCGAAGTAGACTGTAGACGGCGTATACGCCGTGTAATCCCATTGCTTACTGTAGAAACACATAACTTGTACTGGATCTTGCGCCGCAGGCCCGAAAAATCGACCATTTCGTGCCTTTGCAAAATCGTCGTCTGAAAGCGGCGGCCCCCCCTAGACACCGTGACCGCCGCTTTCCAAAGCGGCGGCGGAGGGCGGTGTGACATGTGACGCGCCGGATTGGTCGTACGGGTACAGTACGAAGACCTGGTCCGCAGCCCACGCCGCCCGCTGTGAGCCTGCTGCCCAAAAATTTGGAGAATAATCAGGCTTATCCGAGTTAGCATCTCAGGGCGCTGCCAATCGACCCTACTTGGCCGCAAGACGTCTTCGTCGTCGTAGGTCGTCGTGCGCGAGCTGTGGGCGTGCGGCAAGGCGCCGAGAGAGCGCTTAGCACGTGGGAAAGCAATTGCACACGTGATACTTGGTCCAGGCGCCTCAGGCGGCCACTGCGCCTCTTTGCAATTGTGCTCGCGACATACCACGCACTCTTTGCACGGCGTCCAATCTAAGACAGAACAAAGTATGTCGATATTCCGAATATTTGAATCTTCTTCATTTACGGCTTTGGTGGCCTCAAAGCTGAGCACACGCTGATTTTTCTGAATTCGCAGTCTCTCGCTAGCGTCGCGGGTCCAGTCCTGACCACAGCTTCAGCTCTGTGGTACACGTACATTCTAAGTACTTGATGCATGAGAGACACTGTTTCATAACTTATTGACCATATCTTGTCACAGAAAATGGCCCCTAAGCGGAAACGTTCTCCTTCCATCGTATTTCTGCGCCATGTCCGCACGGGTCCCGCACCGTTCAATACCCCGGGGGACTTCATCATACGAACGGCGCAAGACACACAGTATCACGTCTCTTTTGCCATCCTCTCCTTCGCGTCACCTTACTTCCGGGACCTGCCACGGGACCTAGCGAACCCGGGGGACCCATTCGTGCTGGACGTCCCCGAGTCGGACGCGACCATCGAGACGCTCCTCCGCCTCACCTACCCCGTCGCGGACCCCATCCTGCAAGACATCGCGGACCTCGCCGACGCATACGCCGCCGCGCTCAAGTACCAGCTCACGCACGCCGCGACGAGCCTCCAGCACATGCTGCTCCTCCCGCGCTTCCTCTCCCGCGAGCCCGTGCGCGTGTACGCCGTCGCGCGGCGCTTCGGTCTCGCAGACGCGGCAGATACCGCGGCGGACCACGCGTGCGCGACTGCACAGGCGCAGTGGCCCATCTGCGACGAGTTCGCGCTTGCGCCTGGCATGGCGTACCAGGACCTCGTGCTCTACCACCGCCGTCGCGCGAACGCCGCGGCGGCCATCCTGAAGAACACGGATATCTTCAAAAACGAGAAGTGGTGCCGAAAGTGCGCGGCGTCGTGGGCCGCGCGCTACACGGCGCATATCGCGCCGCTCCTGGCCGAGGCGCCCATGCGCGACGATGTGTTCTCGCTCGAGCACGTCATCGACACGCCGGAGCTGACCTACTGCGATACGTGCACGGCCCTAATTGCCAAGGCGACGCGTCCGGGTGGGCTCATACATAGACTAAAATCGGAGATCCGTGCTGTCTCCTTCCGCGCTGTTGAAGGTATGTCAGAGCTGCTCCTATGACACGTTCACGCCGCTCACGACCCTTTCCAGAAGGTACATAGCCCCTATTCTGGCGTTGCTGGGCGTTCTACTAATGTGTCCTCAGGATCCATCTTCGCCCTTCCTGTGGCCCTTACGAAGTCGGACAATCCTATCAAACCGCGCGCATTGTAAATCACCTTCCCATCCTACCAGGAATATGAATTCATATGCAGTTATACCATTATCCGTGGCTCAGACGTCTCCTGTCGCGGAGCAAATATCCACGTAAAGCCCAGTCTGATCCCGAATTCACTACATTTCTTTCAGCTGCGATGTCCCGGACACTGCTTACAGCGATGTGCAGCGCTGACCCTGTCTCCGATCCACATTTCTGTCGTCGCCGTCCTTCGCAGCACCCATTAACTCCCAACATACGAGACGACCACGCTGTCCACCCCAACAGTGACATCCGTAACGACGGCACCGCCCTGCACAATCTCATAGATATTGGCGTTCCCGGGCCCAACAACGCCCAGCACGCCGCCCGCCGCGACACCGCTGAACGTGACCGTCCCAAAGTCCGCAAAGGGCACCATCTGCCCACCCGCGTCAAAGGCTTCGACGATCCACTCCGCGTCCTGCCCGCACAGCGCGGTGGTGCTCGTGATCGCCTGCGTGACGCTCTGGCCCGTGCGCGCATTCACGAGCGTCGCGGTGCCGCTCGTCGCGCTCCTCGCCTCCACGAGCGCCGTGACGGCGTCGCCCGGCGCGATGTCGAACGCGCCCGCGAAGCCGCCCTGGGAGTCCGGCCACCAATCCCACCAGGCTGTCGCGCGCGTCAGCACGGGGGGCTCGACGAGAAGGGAGAACGTTGGAGCGCACCCGAGTAGGACGGCGCGCCGTTCGCGCCGACGCTCATGTCGATGCCCGTCAGGAGAATCGCGGTCTGGCAGCTGGCGCCGTCGATGCCGACCCACACCGCCGCGGCGGACGATCCGCTGCCGCCGGCGGGCACGCGTGGCGACGGGACGGTGAACGTGCCGACCACGCTCGTCCAGGTGTTCTGCGCACAAACGGTGTCAGTGCACCAGCGGAGAAGGGAACACGACAGAGCACACACCGCGGCGTCGTTCAGGACTGCGCCCGCCCAGTTTGTTGTGTAGCTGATGTCGGTGCCGTTCACGATGCTCGGGCGCGAGACGTGCAGGTGATCGCCTGCGGCGCGACGTGCGACGCGTGCGGCATAGCGTTCTCGGGAGGAGGGGACGGCGAACGCTGTGGTGACGAAGAGGGCGAGGGCGAGGATGTTTGAGGAGAGCATCGCTCAGTGAGGGACTCGACTTCGGAAAGGCGGGAAGTCTAGGGACGCGAGGCCTGCGGTGAACGATTTATACATTTCTGAATCTTCGCGCGCACATTCTGCAAGCTGTAAATGGCATCGTGCAGCGTTCAGAGGGATGCCCAGGCAAGATGGCTATCAGCAAAAGAGGCATGAAACACACCTTTGCAGGCCAACGGCTTCCTCGTTTGCTGCGGCGTGCGAAGAACTGCAGATCGTCTGGCGTCGCTACGTTACCATCTCACACGATGCAGGGTATGGAAGTAGTGGCAGCGATGGAATTTACCGAGCAAGGGAATCCAGTCTCCAGGACGCGCTGCACAGCGGCGCGCAGAACAGAAAATCTGACGATATGTATGCAGAAGAGCAAATAACAGTATGCAGCTTGCCCGACGCACCGCAGCCTGCACGGGACAACTCGCGAAATTCCCCAAGCCATGCCGCATGCTGCAGCTCTGGTGTGATGCCAGAACCGCGACGGTGCAGCATCTCGTACTGTCGCGTAAGATGGGACATTCAGTCTTGACTGGGGATCCGGATCATGGTCGACGACAGCGCGTGGCTCGTAATTCACAACCCAGCGGAAGGGCAGTGTACGCGTTCATCTCCTTCATTAGTTTCCGGCAGGGAGGAACGTCGATGTTGTATCGTTGCCGGGGTGCGCGAGAGCATCCGATGCCGCGGACGTCTGACAGACGATGCGCGCGCGAGACGATGGTGAGGAGTGCTCTGGTCTGGGGGACTCGTAGGTGAGAGACAGAGAGATATGTGAGCGCGGGCGCACCTCACTCGGCCCGATCGCTGAAGTCCCTCTTCGCGCCCACCGAGTCACTGCTGTTGCAGCAGCTGCGCGTCGTCCTACGGCCTCGCGTGGAAGAATGGCTGATATAATGGTCAAATGACGTACGGCGCGTTAGGCGACAGAGCGAGCAGTCGGTCTTCTAAAACGTGGTCGTGTGCGTCGAGAGAGGCTGAGCCGCCGGGGCCACTGGCGTCCGCGCGCGATCGCCACCGCGAGCGGCCCCGCGCTTCTTCGAGACGCACGTCGGTGGCGAAGTGCAGCGCTGCCGACATAGCAGGTCCCACAGAGAAAGAGGTGATAAAGCAGTGTGGATGACATTGATATATGTGTGCAAGGATGAGAGAGTACAGAGGTGTTCCGGACAGTGAAAGTAGGACGAAAGCTAGACAAGAGCGACAGATGGAGCAAAGGAAGCGGAGACAGAATGTCAAAGGATCCAAGAGGATGAGAGGTATATAAGGGGGAGGATGAGATGAGGGTATCGCGGGCAGCAAGTGTTCATGTTTGTGTTCATCGGCGACCTCGACGACTCGCGCGGACAGTGAGCTCGGAGTGGCAGCTCCGAGCATCACGTACCCGTCCAGGCGCGACGTCGCCCAGGTCGTCTTCGACTTGCTGCCCCGTGGGTATGTGTGTCTCACACTACCATGGGCGGAGGTGAGGGGTATCGGCATCCCTGCATAGACGCGTTAGAGCTAAAGCTAGCTTTCACAGAGAAGGGGGCGTACCAGTGGAGGGATGTTCTCCTTGTCCTCGTCGTCGTCCTCACGGCGACGACGGCCGCCCTTCTTTGGGGGCGGGCTCGGCAGGTTTTTGTGGGTGCGGCGGCGGCGACGGTCGTCGCGCGCGGTGCGCCGTGCAGCCTTCGAAGATACGCCGTTGGATTGACGGGAAGTTGAGCCGAGCATGGTACGGGCGTTTGGTAGTAAGTTATGCGTGGGGGAGGTCGTGGAAGCGGGTCGTGTGTGGGTCGTACGTGGAAATAGGTAGAGTGGGCGAGTGGGAGCGTGCAGTTCGTGGGGAGCGAGTTGGGTCGGGGAGCGAGCGAGCGGTGACCTGAGGGAAGGAGGGAGAGGAGGGCGAAAGTTATATACGCTCATTGCTCGTCCTAATTTGGCATATGTCAGAGAATAGACGACGCAAGGAGAAACCTCGGGCGCTACCTTGATATGTTCGCGGGAGGGCAGGTCGAGACGGCGACTCAGCGTTGCGTTATTTTGGGCGCGGGGTCTTCGCGTAAACGATATACGAGAGTACAGTGAGATCGTCTGAATTGCATTAGAGTTGCGGGATATGCCGAGGAACAGAGGAAGCTACCAATCGCTATCATCGCGAGAAGGTTAATCTATGTAGACGTCACTAGATACGACGGAGTAGTTCGGGTGAACGTTCACCTTATCCGATGCCGCGCGAGTTGTACCCAACGTCGCCTTCTGTATACATAGTGGTTGGTACAAGTCATCGAGATCTACGATACGCTGTCAGCGACAACGCAAATCTCGCGGGCAGGAATAACTCACGAGGCCCAGTAGCCCAACGGGACACGGACATGCTTTCCGTGCGGTTCATCCTGGGGCTCGGGCGGCGGTCGCGTAGGATGGAGTGTCGAGGGAGAATGAGTGAGAGGCGAAGAGACCGAGTGGTATGCTTGTAGGGAGGCCAGCGTGGCCTTGCCGCTGCACCAGACCGCAAGCCGGCTCGGTCGCGTCCCTACCGCGTGGCGCGGTTCGCGAGCAGCCTCGAACGTGCCTTTGTGCAAATGGGAATGGAATCGTGTCCCGGTTGACACGTTTCTGATTACATCGTTGTGAGTTCAAGAAATTTGGAGCAGTGGCAAGGACAGCCTGGAAGTGTACGACTCACCATGAACGAGGACCACTTCGCCAGTCTCGCTACGATTTTTCTTCGAAACACTCGAATACTGCGAGTTCGAAGAGCATGGCAGGGAGGAGCGCGGGTGAGTCGTCTTCCGCCATCGGCTTCTCTCGCCGTCGGGTACGGAAAGTGGCCTTACGAGATGTCGTCTTACTCGCCATAGTCCCACACGTGAAGCGTATTCTGCGTCCTGGAAAACGGGTGGCTCAAGCGGGTGGTCCGGGTCAGGGAGGTCGGCGTCGAAGACGAAGTTTGAACTCGGCGACGTCCGAGGCGACGGGCGGTACCTGGTATGATACGCGACGTCGCGGCGCGCGTGACTGCCTTTCTCGCGGACATGCCCAGGACGCTCTTCGCGATACTGTTGACCAGGACATGCAAAATAACTTGCTGTTCGGTTCTACCTGCAGCGCCGCGCGCGTCTATTCTGCATACTCAGTACACACAGCAGCAAAATGTACGTTCAGTTATATTTTCAACGCATATCGCGGGCGAACTGGGAAGAGTCACCAGTGACCGACTGTCAAGAAGGCATACATACACACATGAATTGCCACCGACAACATGAGCCCTCCCACGGACCGGCGACGACAGCGCGCAGACCCATCAGCCTGCGCCCTGCCGCCGCCAGACCTGCAGCACATCTCAGCCACGCCTCGCAGAGACCGCACGCGCACCGGCCTACATCCCGAAGTTATACAGACGGCTCTGCACGCCCTCGAGGCGCGCGCGCTTCTGCTCGAGCAGCGCGCGCTGCGCGGTCACGCCGTCGTCCTCCGCGAGGTACGCGCGCGCACGCTCCGCGGCGCCCGCGTCGCCGAGGCCGAGCCCCGCGACGAGCGCGCCCTGGAGCCCGCGCGCGATCTCCCCGAGGAAGTCGTGGTCGACGACCCGCGGGACGTTGTCGATGATGCGCTGCGGGGCGTCAGCCGCGGCTCTCGGGGAGGGAGGGTGGGGCGCACCTTGTATGCGACGTGGAAGTACGCTGCGGTCTCGGCCATGACGATCAGTTGCTCCTCGTGCGGGTCGACGCCGCGCAGGCGGCCGAGGTCTTCCTCCTTCAGGCCCGTGAAGCCGAATCCGGCGAGCGCGCTCATGAGCTCGTGCACGTTCGCGCTCTCGGGTATCTGCACCGGCTGCAGCGACTGTGCGCGGCCTCAGCCCCAGTGAAAGCACACGGAGACCGCAGACGCACCTTGCGCGCGTCCTTGTACCGCGTGAGGTACTTCTCGCGGTACGCCGAGAAGTAGTGGTCGTTGTTCGTGAACGGCGGGCTCTCGAGCGCGAGCAGCCACGCGAGGCGCTGCGCCGTCGCCGCGCGGCAGCGCTCGACCTGCTCCTCGAGCATCCCTTCGACATGGTCCATGAGCGCGGTCCCGCGGTACTGCCCAAAGTGCGCGCGCACGAGACCCTGCAGCTCGCGCAGCGCCGCGGCGTGCACGGCGCCGGAGCAGCGGCGGCAGTGCTCGTCCCAGTCCGCGAGAAAGCGCGCGATGAGCGCGACTTTCGCCGCGAAGGGCACGTTGTGCGGCAGCTCGCGCGTCAGAGAGCTGGGCGCGGCGTCAGTAGCACATCGACCGGTACGCTGGGCGCGGCGCACCTCTCGATGTGCGCCTTCACGGCGTCGAGGTCCATCTTCTGCGCGGGCGCATCGTCTAGTCCGACGCCGCTATCGTCGTCGCGCCCTTCTCCCTCCATCTCGGGCTCGAGCGCCGGGCTGCGGAAGCCCGAGGCGTCCTCGCCGGCCGTGAAGGGCACAAAGTCGGGTTTCGTGCCGTGGATGTCGCGCTTGAAGCGCTTGTACGCGGGGCGGCACTGCTGCATGAGCCGCTCGCAGGACGGCACGCCCTGGATGAGCGCGCGCACGTCGCCCGCGAAGCCGGTGACGAGCCGGAGCAGCTCGGCCGCGGGGTTCTCGGGCGGCGGGGGCGGCAGCGCGGCCGTGCGCCGCGCGACATCTTGCAGCGATTCCTTGAGCTCTGCGCGCAGAGCCGGTAGACTGCGGGTTCTGTGTCAGCGGGGGATTCAGGCGTGAACGTAGAGCACTTGCGCGGAGTTGATGACGCCGCCGAGCAGCTTACTGAGCGCCTTCGTCAGGTGGGGTGTGCCCATGCGGTCGCTGAGGCCCGACTTGTGGCACCACGGAGCAGTCTCCTCGAAGAAGACCTTCTCACGACGCCGGGCTTCACTAAACGACACCTTCTCCTCGAGCTCCATCGGTGACGGCTGCTTAGTGACGAAGTAGCCATCTGCGGGGCTCGTCAGATGAAGGTCTGCAGCATGGTTCCGGTGGCGACGTACGCTTCAGAGGATGGCTAGCGCCTTCGAGGATGCGAAGCCAAGCGTCCTCCTCTCCACGTTGAATAGTGTCGGGCTTGGTCAGGACGCCTGCAGCCCGCCGTCAGAAGGGAAGAGAGCGTTGGGCCGGGCGTCATACCGATCGTGCGAAGACCCTCTTCATCTGCAAGACGAGCGAGATGGGCGGCGCCTTGGTTGTCAATATCGTCTGCGGGCAGGAGTGCTGTCAGCAGCAAGTAAGGCGGCCGCACTGTACGAGGACTTGCCTCGCATGGTAATGGTCAGCAGGATGAGCGTGTTGCCCTGGATGTGCTTCGAGACCATGTTGCGAACAGCGTCGATGTTGCCGCGGTCTTCGCCATTCGCGACGTTCGAGATGATACCTGTGCGGCAGCTCGTCACCAGCCTCAAGTCAGTTCCTCGCGCGCAGACCCACCGGGAAGGTCGATGAACGACAAGTCCGTGACGTCGGGGCTCGAGAGGTTGAGGCAGACGACGTTGTCCGAGAACGACAGCTGGCGGTCGGAGCCGGGCGGGATCACGCCAGGGCCCAGCGACGCTGTGTCGAAGTCGACGAAGAATTCGGCCGGGAGGCTCGGGTTGAGGATCGCGAGCTGCGCACGGCGAAGCATCTCCTCGAGCTCGTCCTTGTCGTACAGCATGGGCCCGAAGGGCTCCTCTTGGACCTTGATGGTGTTGCCGCTCGCGTCTGTCTCGCGGCGAAGGAGAACTTGGCACTCCCAGGGGCGGTTGGAGTGCGTGAGGCGGCACTCCATTGGACATCTTCGTGGTATCAGAGAAGGCGGAATGGAGGCAAAAGCTGGACCGTACCTAGTGCAGGTCCCGCTGGCTCGGGGGACGGTGATCTAACAAGGCTGTCAGACGGGGAGACCACATGCATGAGAAGTGCTGCAACGTACCCCGCTGATAGCTTCAACTAGAGAGCTCTGCGGTCACTGTAATCAGGGAGGATAAAATCAGAGCGCACGCTGGCGACGCACCTTTCCTGCGGACTGGTTGCCTGCACCACATCGTTGACGACGTTCCTGGTAGGGCATAATAATATCATCACTCACCAATGACTGCGATGCGGGGGAGATCGAAGTCGGCCTCAGCTCTGCGAAAGGTCACTGATATAGCCCTCTGACGTCGACGACATGCTTACCCCAAGGCACGAAGGTCGGTCATGAGCCCAATGAGGTCCCGAGTGCGTTTTGCATAGCTGGACTGCGAGATGTCCGAGGATGCCTTCGTGTGAGTCGTGGCCGTCATGGCGGTAGGAGAGAAGGTCGGTGAGGGTCCGCAGCATCTGAAGTTTCCTTCATAACCCTCTTGCGGTGGAGGACGATCTGCGAAAGTACTTCGCGCGAGGATCCGCAGCGCCGTGGCACCGCATGATTGTATCGCGTCACGTATCAAAAACGTCATGATGCCGGTGGCATGGAGCCCTTCAGAGAGGATAATGTTTTCTTTTTCCAGAGTAGAAGAAGTCGTCATGACGAGGCGAAGGTGAAGTCCACGCATGATTTGGCGAAAGAGCGAAGGCCGTAGGTCGATTGGCGACGTGCACGAAACTTGGCATGCCCGTATACCATGTGTCTGTGGTGTAGAAGTGTGTAATACGTCAATGGCGTGTATACACGCGCATGAGGGGTGGTGAAACCGCCAGAAAAAGTTGCGTATGCGGTGAGGTGGGCAAGACTATGCCGACGACAAAGCAGAGGCGAGTTGGCCGGCGCGGACTTGCACTGACACTCGCTGAGTACTCCCGCAGTCCCAGAGGTATAGCTACGATGTTAAGCAAGCAAAAAATGTGGAGACATACTATGCTGTCCTTCTTGCCCGCGAATGTGCAGTGTGGAATGGCCAGATCTTTCGCGGTGCCGGCGAGGCGAAGCCTGCCACGTGGCTCGCTTAAATATTCCCACGACTCGCCGTCCACGACCGCGATACTCGCATTTGTACAATCATATTTTCCATATTTTTACGAGCACATCCGTAAGTCTTTCTACATATGCAGGAGGACATATTTTAGCGACGCCATGAAGTACAGAAAATTTTGCACGCGATGCGGCGGTGGGCGCGGTCTAATCCTTGGCCTGCCGCCCTGCAGTACAAGACGACGAAGGGCGCGTCGTTCTACATACCCTGCCCACGGCCATTCTGGAGAAACACGAGCGGCCAGAACGGTGCCTCGTCCACAACGAACGTGATGACCACGTCGTCCTCCGCGCCGCCCAGGCCGCGCGATCCACCCGCACCCATCCGCGCGCGCATGAACTCGCCCGCCGGGCTGAGCCCAGGCATCGCACGCGGCTCCTGCAGGTACGCACGTTCCGGGAGGGAGTCCTCGAGGACCCACGTCCCGAGGGGGGTCGGAAGATACGGCGGCCGGCCGCCGAGGGCGCTGGGCCCGGGGACGTTCGTCCAGATGCGGGAGCTGCGCGCGGGCTCGTAGGGCGGCGGCGGGTCGGCGGGCGCGATGCTCGAGAGTGAGGCTCGGTCGGGCTCTGTGGGCGGTGGGACGGTGGCCTGCTGGGACACGTGTGTCAGCGTTCGCTCTGATGGGTATTTTGGGAGGCAGCTTACAGTTGGCTCGAGGGCCGCCGCGTCCGTGTTCGCCGGCGTGGCGTCAGGTGCGCCCTTCTCGCGGCCAGGCGCGGCGCGTCGGAAGAGTCTTGCGAACCAAGATGTGGCGGCGCGACGCGCGCACGGAGTAGTCTGCGAGGAAGATGGGCCGCGGCTGCGCTTGAGGACGCGTTGGAGGAGTCGCAAGACGGCCATGTTAGTATCGCGCGACAGAGAGGTCGAGGGGTGTCGAGGATGTTGAAGAGGAAGATGAAAAGGGTCGCATATATATGTTGACGAGCTGCCTGATACGGCTTGCATTGTTGCAGCAACGTGGTTAACCGGTGATGGCGCTTTCGGGAGAGAATGTAATCGAGGTGGCCTCCTTCATTTGAGACCGTGTGCAGGCCCTCTCGTGCCTTCATGTTAGCTTGACAAAGTGATGATTGATGAGACTGACTCACAGCCGTCGACATGTGTCGCAGGGAGTGCCTGCCGTGGGAGACACCGACGGCATGTGAAGCCTCGAGTTCATGAAGCTCTGGAACCTGTGGAGAAGGAGTGGCCGGGGCAATACGAGCCGTGTTACCAGGTCCAGTTTCAAGCTCTCTGTGGCACAGCGAGCTCTACCTCCGCAGCAGCTCCGCAGCGGTCGGAGTCGAACTTTGCGACGAGTCGACGACAGCACATGCGCACAGAGAGAGACGGCCGCGGTAGCCCATACGTCGTGCGAGAGAAGTACCTTAATGGGTTATACGAGGGATAGATCGATAGCGACGATTGTCGCAGCGAACGCCGTGATAGACCGCCTTTCGGCGACGATGGTCGATGACGACACCCTCGCAACCGACGCTATCCATATTCGGCAGCGCGCCACGAAGCTCGGCAACTTCCGTCGCGTTTCGAGCGCGCGCCCGTCGATTCCAACCCCCTGGAACCGACTCTGACGCAGACGTCTGGCTACCACGTCTTCCTTTCTTCGTGAGAGCCATAGAATCAAGGTGAAAAGCATGCTCGCGTGGCCAGAACGCACCCTCGGATGGCTGCCATAAGCTGATGCAGGGCTGACATCGAGGAGCGGGCACTCCAGGGTATGCGCGGGTATGTCTTCATTTCCCATAGTCTGTTCCTAAGTATCTGAATATCATAGCCATCGTAGAAGCGTTGGCAACTCGCGGTCAAAGTACCCTTTGCAGAATCCCTCAAAAGCACCCGGCCCCTTTATCTCATTGAGCGGTAGGGATGCGACGCTTCTTGAGCATTCGCACGCCGTAATGTAGAGCTTCTGCGATCTCTCACGCATGGCTGCAACACTCCTATCATCTACACCGGGGCTCGAGGATGAATCGATGACAGAGGAACGATCGGAACCTGGCCGGCCACCGGCCACGCCGTATGCTCGCGTTCAAACTCCTCAATGCACCTGAGAACTTCCCAATGCCGCCGAGCGACTCATGGCTGCACACTGCAAGCTGTATATATACGAGCGTATCCAACGCTCGTAAGGTCAGTGCCTCGCCACCTCCCGCCCCGCGTCACAACCACCCAGCACACCATGGCCCTCTTCAAGTGGCGCGCCCGCCTTGCCCGGTCCTCGACGCAATCCTCAACAGACACAGCCGCCTCCAGGCGAAGTGCCATACGCCGCTTTTTCTCCTCCGTGTGCGACCTCCTCTCCCCGCGCCGCCTCGCACAAAAACTCTTTCCCAGTCCTGAACCCGCAGAACCGACGCTCGACGACATCGCGCGCGCCCTCGCGGCACAGCACGGCATCCCGTTCACGGAGGCGTACGTCCTCGCGCTGCTCGACGCGCAGCAGCGCTGCCAGGCGCGCATCGCCGCCGAGGTGCAGCGCCTGTACGAGGCGGGCGTGTTGCTGGACGGCGACTCGTATGTCACCAGGGAGAGCAGTGTGGTGAGTAGTGCGGCGCCGGGGACGCCGCCCAATGAGTTTGACGGGGATGTGGATGTGGATGTGGAGGAGGAGGAGGAGGTGGGGTGGTGGGAGGAGGGCGTGAGCGGGGAGACGGTCGTTGCGGACGTCGAGTAGGTGCTTGGACCCGGAGTGGCGGGTGCTGCGGCGGCGCTCGTCCGCGCGCGGGAGCGAGTCACGGATGGTTTCTGCGGTCCTTGTCGAAAGTCACGATATGAGATATGCACTATGCAACGTATGCTATGAAAATTCGAATTATATGTCGATTCTACGCCGAGAGCCTCGTCGGAGCAGGCTATCACGTAAGCAGATGCGCATCAGCGCGTTGCCCGCTGCGCGCCCGACGCGCGTCGCTTTCTTCACGCCACTCCGCCCGCCAGCCCACGCCGCCGCGTACATTTACCGCCGTTGCTCCTCTTCAACTCTGGATATCTGCAGACCAGGTCGCACGGCGCATGGTTCACGAACGTACCATCCCACACGTCGGCACTTCTGCTTCGACGTGCGAACGGCCGCCCGGCAGAACAAGCCTTCGTGACGCAACCTCTGCTCAAGAACTCTTCTCGGAAGATGGGATCGTGGAGAGGATCTTCGACAGGCTGGACCCTGGCGCGGAAATGAAGACCGGATGGCGCACTCAGTCCTCTTTGTATGCCTAATCCGGAGTGCTACAGGGTCCTTGATGGCGCATCCTGCCCGCCCGACGTGAGTGTGCCCACCGTCCGCATCCTCTGCTCATACTCTGTCTCTAGTTATGCATAGGTCACGTCGTAGGAGGTGGCGAGCGCACAGGTGCGTGCGCCCGCTACGACGGCCAGCGCGACGAGCGCCGTTGGGACCGTGCACGGCCAGTCGGTCACCATGGCGAGGCCCGCCTTTGTCTCCGCGTGTCTCCGCGTTTTCTGCAGGGATCCCTGGGTCTTTGGAGCGTCTGTCCCTTTCCCCTGCTGCGTTCGTCCTAGCGCACCACGCCCCCATTCCACACTCCGCTTTTGCTGTCCCGTTCTGTCGCCTTCCACCCGCCGCCGCCCCGCCGAGATCTGCACGGATCTGCACTCCGCCTTTGTACGCCCATATATGGGAGCCCTCTGCTAATGCGGCATCAGACACGCGGCGCGGGCTCGTGCGCTCGCGCGCAATGAGGCCCACGGCCGCGTGGCGCCTGATGCCTGCACGCCTTGTCGGTCAGAGGCCCAAAGGGCGTCCACGCCACGGTTCGCACTCAGCCTTTGGTGTCCTGGGATGGCAATGGACCCTGGGCTGCGTCTGCGACAGGGTCCTGCGCGCGCATCGTATAAGAGGGCCGCGCGAGAGGGTGGAGACGGCAGTCCGCTCTGGTCACTCGCCTCATCACTCGCTCGACTCGTCTTGGTTGAAGTGCTACGCTTCGAACAGCCAGTCTCGACATCTACCTTTCGACGCACCGCCGCAAACTACCCGCCAAGTCCACAATGTCTGCCTACCCCGACGAAGCGACGCTCGTCCCTAAGACCGTGATGCCACCACGCCCCGCACTCGCCGTGCGCCCCGCCGCAGCCAACGGCACGAAACCCGCGAAGACCGCCGCCGCGAAGCAGGTGCGCCCTCCCCTCCTCCTTCCTTCCGCACCACTAACACCACCACAGCCCGCGCCCGGCGTCCTGACGCAGCGCTGCGTCGCAGCGTGCGCACGCAAGCACGCGCAGATCGCGCGCGAGGGCCCGACGCCGCCCGGGTGCAGCGACGACTGGTTCTGGCACGACAACGCGCACAGCCAGCGCCGCCGCCAGGCGTCCGTCGAGGGCGGCACGCCGGTGGATGAAGACAGGTGTTATCCGCGCTGGGGCGTGTGGTGCTCGGACGTGCTCGTCGGCAAGCAGTGTCGGTGTGATGTGCCGAAGGAGCCGCCTGTGTTTGAGATGGAGGTGTAGGGCGGGAGGGCGGAGGCCGCGACTGGTGCGCTGGCCAGTATTTATTGGGGGCGGCGCTGCTGGGGCGGTCGCTCGTGCTGCTCTCTGGTCTGTGATTCTCTCTGGGCTTCCTGGATATCGGGATAGATGGCGTCGACTTCAAGGATCCAGCTGTACATACTATGCACCGTCCCTTCTCTTCCCATCTTGTACTATGCCTCATGTGTCTGTATGCATATATGTACCCATTTTATCCCTCCACACACGATACCCTGCGAGCCAGAGCACGATGAGACCCTCCGGACTACGGTGGCGGTCGACGAACATGCTCACGAAACGGAGCCCACGCGGGAGCGCCACGACGCCGTCGCCAATCAGCCGCCCCGCGCTGTCTCGGACATCGCCGAAACCGAACTTCGACACCGTCCTCCACGTCCTCCACTGCTCTCCACCGCTCCGCCGCAACTTCGGCGCGCGCAGCAAGCACTCGAAAGCTGAGGAAAGCCACGAGCGACCAGCACGCTCCTACGTTGCACCGCTAGCCTCTACGACATGTGCATGACGACCGAAGTCGCGGCGCCGGCGGAGGTCTTGCGTCCTTCGAGGGCAACCGAGCTGGAAACTGGCGAAGAGCCGCAGCCAAGCTCTGTAACGCGCTCCGAAGGATACGCTACTAGCGTATTCCTCCGCAATTTACCCGCTGCGAGCTCGCGGGGGCCCGGTGAGTCCGCCCGCTTGCCCCTTCGCTGCACGCGCAAGCTGACCTGCTCCACGCTCTTAAACAGTCTCAGACGCTCCATAACACCTCTAAGAAAGCTCAGCAGAACAGCAAACCGAGTTCCTCAAGCATGACACGCGACGCTGCGTCCGACGTTGCTCGTGGGCTACATCACGTGACCGCGGCGAGTCGACTTGCGGCCTGGGTCCACACTGATCTTGGTGACCACTAGTCCACAGGTACAGCACGCCTGCGTCTCCTCGCCGTTACGTTTGTCCTCGGCCTCACTCAAACCGCTTGCGAATCCCGAACTTTCTCAGCTGCAGCGAGGTCACCTTTGGCCCTTGGCGTCCGGAATTCCGTCGTCGCGTACCGTCCAACTTTCGAGGTGAGCACCAGCATCAACTTCCTCAGGCAACCTTTTCTAATCTCTCCCATCAGGTCGTATACCTCAATACGCTGCCACACCATTCTCAAACTGTGCAGAAAAAATATGCTATCGGATAAGGTGAACATTCACCCGAGCTCCTCCGCCATATCGTGACGGCGCCCAGGCCCGCCCTTTTGCATTGATCGACGCCTTGCTATGTACCTCGGCATCCCCCGGCTCGCACGCGCCTGTCAGCCCACCTTCCTCTGTGCGCGGAGACCATTCACGCGGAGACCCCGAGCCCTCGACTCGACTCCTCCGCCGTCTTCTCCCGCGAGGATGTAGAGGGCGTCCCGATTGGGATGCGTATTCAGTCTGTGCGTGGTATATATCCCGGCATATTCTCTCTCTCCTTCCCTCAGGTCACCATCTGCTCTCTGCTCGACCCAACTCGCATCCTCTCCAACCACCCACTGCTATCTTTCCCTCCTGCGCACCGCTACACACGACCCACCTTCACGACCACTGGCATCCCAAGACCAATCCACGACACACCACGAAACGCTTTACAATGCTCGGTTCAACGTCCCGCCAGTCCAACGGCGTGTCCTCCAAGGCCGCCCGCCGCATCGCGCGCGACGAACGTCGCCGCCTGCGCAGCACCAAAAATCTTCCGAGCCCGCCCCCGAAGAAGGGCGGCCGTCGACGCCGCGAGGACGACGACGAAGACAAGGAAAACATCCCGCCGATGGTACGAGTTCTTCCCTCCGAGAGCTAGCTTCGGATCTGACACGTCTGTGCAGGGATGCCGATACCCCTCACCGCCGTCCATGGTAGTGTGAGATACATACCCGGGGGCTGCAAGTCGAAGACGATCTGGACGACGTCGCGCGCGGATGAAGACGTGGTGCTCGGAGGCACCCGCTCCGGGCCCGCTATCCGCGCGCCGCCGTCGAGGTCGACGATGATCATGAAGTCGACTGCTTCCCTCAATACCCTCCACCCTTTCCCATATTTATATGTTTCCTCTCTCCTGGGTTATTTGGTCCGCTCCGCTTCCTTCGCTTTCTCGCTGTTTGTCTCTAGCTTTCGTCCCACCTGGAATATCGCCTGTACCACTATCATCTTCGCACACATTCTATAATACCGCACACATTCTTCTACACGGCTTTACACCAGCAACGAGCAACGCGCGCGTGGGACCTCGTCGTTGAGAACGCCGCTCGGCCACCGACACGCGATGGGCCGCTCGCGCGCACGCGGCTCGGGCGGCCCCGTGGGTAATTCGCTCTTCGCGCACGTTCATCATCTACGACGACTACCTTGAAGGCGCGCACGCTGCTGAAAGTTTGACTTAGGCCTGCATAGACCGCCCGCCATTGCCCTTCAACGTGAACGAGTAACCTACAGTCGACGCGATCATACCGCTAGGCTGCATCGTCACGGAGGTGCGTCCGCACGCAGGCCTCTCGCCGTGTACAGTGCACTGACTGGAGCGCCCTCATTCAGATCTGGGCTCCTCGCTGGATGTCTGAGAGTAACGACGCATCGGCCCTATGCCCCGGAGGCCCGCGACTCCGATGCGGGCCGTGGCACTGCGCGCAACCCGCGCGACTTGTTGGCCTGCTCACGGCTGTCCGCAGGGCTCAAGAGGTCGGCGATTCGAAAACGGCTACTGGCAACCACCCTTTCATTGACTGCATCACGACAGGCTGCGACTCCCGGAGGATCTGCAGCCGTTCGTGCACGTGGGGTGTGGCGAGGCGCGTATGCCAGGTTCGGCAGGTGCGTTTCCTTACTCTTCGTTTCCCGCGCGATGCCGACCAGTCGTCCGAGGCATCCGCATCAGATCAGATCCCAGACTCCCAGAGAGCATATAGTCATAGTCATGCTCGCCGAGTACTTTCTCACCGCTAGGCCATCTCCCCTCCGCCAGAGTACCGACGCCGGGCCCCATGCGCCTCGCACGCCTCCCTGTCTGCACGCTCTGCGCCGCCTTCGCGCTCGCCATCTCTTCGCAAGAGCTGCGCGTCGCACGAGCTCATCTGACCAGCCCTACCGCCAGCGACGCGCCGCACTGGGCCGGCGCGGTTCTCAACGCTCCCGCAGTGCGGCACGCCTCTCCTCCCGCTCCTCCGCACCAGCTTACCTTCCCTCTACAGCACACCTGGCAGAGCATCACCGCGTCGTTCACCGTGCCTGCCCTGCGCGCGCCCGCCGAGGGCGACAACGCGCGATACGCCGCATCGCTCTGGGTCGGGCTCGACGGCGACACATGCACGCGCGCGAGCCTGCGCTCGGGCGTTGACATGGTCATCTCGGCGGGCGGCGCGTCGTCCTACCACGGTGCGTGCCCCAATGCCGCCCCGCTGACCCTGCTGACCGTACGAGATGCAGCCTGGTGGGAGTGGCAGCCCGCGGCGCGGGGCTCTTTCGACGATTTCGACGTCGCGCCCGGCGATACGATCACCGCGAACGTCGTCGCGGACAACGTGACCGGCACGTCTGGCACCGTGATCCTCACGAACCTGCGTTCCGGGCAGAGCGCCACGCGGGCGCTCTTGGGCACGGTGCCGCTCTGTGGGCGGGACGCGGCGTGGGCTGTCGTGGAGGTCGTTGAGGTCGGGCGGGCGGAGCCTTTGGCGGATTTTCGGAGTGTGACGTTCACGAACGCGGCAGCGTTTGGTGGGATGGGTATTGTTGGGCCGGAGAACGCGAAGCTCGTGGAGATTGAGCAGCATGGGAGGGTCCTCACGGATGTCACCGTCGAGTCAGGGTCCGTCGAGGTTTCGTACATCGGAAGCTGAGATGAGCTGCAAAAGAAATCGATGGCGAATGCCCAAGGGCACGGCTGAAAGCGCACGCACGGCCAGAATGTCCGGAAATCGGGCAGTCCCGGCCGTCCACCGTCCGGGGGTCTCGGCTATCCCCGCCGTCCACGTGTCCCGGCCGTCGCTCTGGGTCACACCGTGACCCTGCCGTGACTGGGCCATGTCCTGTCACAAACGCTGGCCTACCGCTTCCATCCCCCACCCGCGCGACTTGCGCTCGCTGTGCATACCTCTTATCATGTTCTCGAATCTCTACCCTGGGCGACTGGTTGTATGCTGCATCCTTAACATGCAGCCCGTGCAAGTAGCAAGAGGTGATGTCGTAGCAGGCCAAGTTTGGCATTCTTCGAAGACAGATATGGTGTCAAGCCTTCGAAGTGTGCCAATCTGGGCATCTTCTCGACGCCTTGACGTCTATAAGTACAGGCAGCCTCGATGCCCCTTCCCCCTGCGATCTTCCCTTCCCCCTTCATTCTCCTTCGTGTGTTCTGCATACGCCAGGGGCTCCGTGCGCTCCCTCCCTTCAAGTCTTCCGTGAGTTGCTTTCTCGTATTGCAGTGTCGGCGAGGCTCAAGCTCATGTCAAGATAATGGACAGCTTTGTGCTCTACAAGCGATTCTTTACCTGTGAACTGTGCAAGGAGGAAGTAATTCCCTACAGATACGGAGGACCACGGTTCAAGGAACAAGTGGGCAGACCGGCGATCAAGGTCAATCCTTTGCTTCTATGTTGCATACTTTGTCTCATCTTGTTGTCCTGCAGTGCACTCGACACCAGCCCATCTTCTTCAAGTTTGCTGGGCCTCCACTATCCCGTACAGAGGACGACACCGAAGATCCAAGCCGTAATCGACTCCCCAGTCCCTCCAGCTCAAGAACATCCTCGCATCACAGCACGTCGGCCATGGGCTCTCGCCGCAAGAACCCTGGGAAGAACCCAAGGCTGCAGTGTGCTGAGGAAGACTGCCCCAACCCTGCGAACCAGCTCTGTGTTCGTGGTTGCTGCAAGAAGAGCTGCATCAGTCGTGGTGGCTGTTCTGGTATTCGGTCTCATTTCGTCAATGTGGAAACGTCTCTTCCTCGTCGTCCACGTCTGTCTCCCTCTCGGTCTCCTTCTTCCTCTAGGTCTCGATCTCGATCTCGGTCTCCAGCACACTTGCAGTCTTGGTCTCGGTCTCGGTCTCGGTCTCGGTCTCGGTCTCGGTCTCAGCCTCGTGCCCCACTTCTACCTCCTTCTCCTGGCGTTCCTCAGCAGTCTACCCATGTCTCTCTTCCTATCTCTAGCACTCAGCCTGGTCCTTCTCGTCCTCCCCTTGCTGAGCCTCATGTACGCTGGGCTGCTCCATGGCAGCCTCCCTCTCAGCCAACAGCCTCTGGAAGCCAGGCGCCTTCACGCCCCAACACTGGCCAGACGTCGTCAGCAGCACCTGCGCCTGCGCCCGGTCCCTCGCAGCCTGGTGCTTCTCGTGCCCCTGCGCCTGCGCCTGGTCCCTCGCAGTCTGGTGCTTCTCGTGCACAGCCTAGTCGTTCTGGTCAACGACGTCCTGTGGACAACGCAGAGCCCCGATATGCCACGCACATGGACGACAACTTCACCCAGCTCCACGCCAACCAGCAGACCGAGTACGCCGATCAGCGGGCAGAGGTGTTGCAGCGAGCGGAGGCAGAACGGCGACAGTTGCAGATGGTCACCGTGAGGGCTTATACTCAAGTGCGTTCTTGATTGCATGTCTCCACTCCGGGTTTATTGACTGGGTTGTTCAGGACAATGCCCGGCCCTCTCTGACGACTCTCAACGACGGCTTTTCCCCCTTCCCGTATCTTGTCATCAGCCGCGGGATACTAGAAGATGTCGGTCTTTCATTCCCTTCCGACGGCAGTCTGGCTCGCTTCCGGCTCTACGACAAAAGAAGGAAAGAGTGGTACCGAGCGAAAGAAGGCTATCAGCTCAAGGTCGAGTCTGGAGAACATATCTACCTCTCTTCTGTCGACGTCACTGTTCACGCTCAGCTTGACGAACTTCTTGAACAAGACAATCAAGCTCAAGACATTGAACATCTCCGCCTCAACCTCACTGCGCAGCGCAAAGCAGTTCGGCAGCTTGAAGACGACGCAATCATTGCTGCCGCACCTCCTGGCACGCAATCCGCCAAGCGCAAGGGCAAGGAGGCGGTTCGGCCACCAGGTGCTCGAGCCTTCCATCCCTACCGCGCCCCAACACCAGTCCAGCCTCGTCCT
Source organism: Phanerochaete sordida (assembly GCA_019973155.2). Taxonomy (NCBI): domain Eukaryota; kingdom Fungi; phylum Basidiomycota; class Agaricomycetes; order Polyporales; family Phanerochaetaceae; genus Phanerochaete; species Phanerochaete sordida. The sequence continues at coordinate 118,744 of BPQB01000086.1, forward strand.
GCTTCCCCTCCGAGAGAAGATCCTCGTCCTGTTCCTCACGATCCTCTCCCTGCCGTTCGTCACCGTCCTCAAGCTTCACGTCGCCTGCGTGCCCCTGCACCCCTTCCTCCTGTCCATGTGGCCTCCAAGTACGACTACAGACCACGCCCTTCGGCTTCGGCTGTCAAGCAAGAAGAGCCCTCAGTGCCGACCCGGCCCGCGTCGAAGCCTCGGCAACCACTCTCTACCCCTGTCAAGTTCGAAGAAGCTGAAAGCTCTGTTCTCCCGGCCGGGGCCGCCAAGCGTCGAGTCAAAACTGTCGTAGAGGTTGACCTCACCCTTGACGATGAGTCTCCCGATAACAAGCGTGGTCGCCGAGCACCTTCACCCATCCGAGTTCCTCGAGGGCTATCTCCTATCGTCCTGTTTTCTGACGACGAAGATCAGAGCATGGAGGAAGATCGCGACCTGTTTGGCTCTCCGATATCTGCTGGCAGCAACCGAATGGACACCGACAGCTCTGGAGACTATATGAATACCGACGGCTCTGGCACCGGCTCTGGCAATGGCTCTAGCAACGGCATGGATGTCGATGGCGAGGACAGGCTGCCTAGTCCTGTCTCTGACGTCGCCGGCCCTGTCTGGCCTCAGGACTGGACGTATTGCGACGTGGTGTACGGCTTCCATGAGTGCGACAGGGCGGCGAGGGCGGCGAAGGCCAGGATTGCAGGCAGCGTCACCGTTCAAGAAAGGTTCAAGCAAATCTTCCCTGGGATCAAGTGGGTCAGGTCGTCGTACTACAAGCACGTCGCCCGGTGGTCCAATGCTCCGAGCAGCGTTGGGGACAAGTACCGCAACCTTGGTCATGCAGAGAAGGCTCGCTACAGCAACTTCCTGGCTGAAGTCCCCAACCCACGGGCAAAGCTCGAGAATGCCAAGAAGCGCATCAAGCGACAGCAGTCCAGGCAGCTCTCAGTGAAGTCTGAGGAGCAAGAGAGCGACGAGAACGACGAGGATGAGGAGTAATTCAATACCTTCATTCTTACTGTCTCTACTAGCTTTGTACTATTTGACCACTCTCGCTTTGTTATTTGTGTTGTAGTGAGCATATGTCATTTTGTTCCCTAACGTCCTGGTCCTCCTGGCTACCACAGACACACGAGACACCATTTACATTGAGGACGTCACAGACATAGCGAACACCGCGAACGGCGCGAACACCGCGAACGGCGCGAACACCGCGAACGGCTCGGACCTCGTGAACGTCGCGAACGTCGTGGACGTCATGGATGTCGCGAACGTCGCGAATGTCGTGGACGTCATGGATGTCGCGAACATCGCGAACACCGCAAACGGCGCGAACATCGCGGACGTCGCGAACATCGCGGACGTCGCGAACGGTGCGGACGTCGCGAACGGTGCGGACGTCGCGAACGGCTGTGCCATCGAGGGAGACTTGAGCAGCCGGGGATGGTCGTCGGGCGCCAGGAACGGCTTGTGGTGGAGCGGGTTGCTGGGGACCGTCACCGAGCGCATGAAGGGCGCGGACGGCGCGAACACCGCGCGGTCGCAGCCGCCGCGCCGCGCAGTCTTGAGACGCGGGTGTCGAGCCGCCGCGCCGCGCCGCCGTCTGAGGTGGTCGAGAGGCGTCGCGCGTCACGCCGCGCAGTCCTCGATCGGTGAGTTGACACCACCAAGGAGGATCTGAAGCTCTTGCTGGTTGAACATTCTAGAAGTACACATGAGTATCACGGTGATACAGCGTAGACGTAGAAGCTGCGCGACGTACCGTAGCGCGGAATCGTCTTGATGACGCCGAACTCTGCCAGAGACGAAAGCCACTGTGAACGACGGAGTATATCAGCTAGAGCAGCGTGCGATCTGCAGCGAGCCGCGAGCCGCGCCCGGCTGCGCAGTCTTGAGACGTGCGAGCCGCGTAGTGTTGAGACGCGGCCGTCGCGGCTCGGAGGCGTCGCGCGGTCTTACTCTTGAGACGCGGCCGTCGCGCGGTCGTCGAGCCGCGAGCCGCGTAGTCTTGAGACGCGGCTGTCGTCGAGCCGCGGGTGCGCGCGGCCGTCATCGTGCGGTTGTCGAAGTCTTGAGACGGCCTTCGAGCCGCGGGTGCGCGCGGCCGTCGCGTAGTCTTGAGACGCGACCGTCGAGCTGACCGGTCGTCGAGAGGCGTCGCTTGATCGTCGCGCAGTCGTCGAAAGGCGGTGGGTGTCCGTGGCTCGGCGGTGTAGAAGGAAGACGGACTACGTACCTTATGGCCTCTACCCTTAGCCTCCGCCCAACTCTGCGTGTGCCGGCGAGTCTCGTGCGGGGTGCGCGTCCCGATTCCACGGCGTAGCGGTATTATCGAAGGGGTGCCCGTCGAGGCTGGTGGTTGGTAGTATTGGTCGAAGTTGGTGTGCGGGCGCTCCGGCTTTCGCGTAACAATGTCGCGTTAGGTGAGTATCCAACGTTCAGCTCCGACCTGCACTCTCGCCTTCACCATCATCCCCGTGGCTGCCACTGCGTCGCTCTTATTGCTCACCTCCCGACATGAAGCGCGAGCACGATACCCCCCAATCGGAGGCTAACCAGCATGACGAGCTCGGGCTACTCGGTATGCTTTCGTGCCGCGCAGTCGTCGAGCCGCGGGTGCGCGCGGCCGTCGCGCAGTCTTCGAGAGGTGAGCGGCCGTCGAGCCGCAAGCCGCGCACGACTGTCGTCGAGGCTCGGAGGCGTTGCGCGGTCTTCGGCCGTCGCGCAGTCGTCACGGTGGACGTCGGTGTGTACGGCCACCGGAGGCGTCGCGCGGTCGTCGAGCCGCCGTGCCGCGCAGTGGTCGAGCGCACGGGGACCCAGCCTTTGCTGTAGGAATAACGCATCACACGCCGGCCGCGACGCGTCGCCGTAATGCGTCACTTGCCGGGTTTCGTCGGTGGCTCCGTGATGCATTACTCGACCTTTGCCTCTGGGCTTTGCCCTTCCCTGCCGGCTGCACGGCTTGATGGGAATGTCCTTATACGGCTGGTAGGGGTGTAATAATGCATTAATCGACGCGCGGGGCCTGCGCAGGCCTTGTACGCGCACGCGGAGACACGCGTGTCTGCCAATCTTGGCGTGCGGTTTCGGGGTCCACGTTCAACGAGGCGCTTATGTAAGCCCCGTCGAGAATCGTGCTAAGTCCTGGTTCCGCAGTCGGCAAGTGCTACGCGTCGTTATAGAGGACAATCGGGCGGCGTCGAGGGGAAGTGATGTGGGACAGAATGAATTCATCGAACTACAATACAGGCTGTGTGCTACACGCCGAAATCCAGCTCCATGAACGCGATTACCGCGTCGCTCTCTTCGAGCCCTTGGACGCCGTCCTCGTCCTCGTCGTCCTCGTCCTCGTCGAGGTCGAGGTCTTCATCGTCGCTAGGTAGGTCGCCCGGGCCGCCTGCAGCGTTGTCTGATTCCGCGCTGGCCCGTTTGGAGATGGTGCGCATAGTGGACTTCCAGAGCACGTCGGCCTGCGCGGAAAGACCGCGGCGGATGGCCGCTTGTCGCCCGGCGTACGCCGCGAGGCCCTCTTGAAGGGGCGCGGAGACTTCGCGTCGCAGCGCTGCACGTTTGGCCCACCACTCAGCCTTCCAGCTGTGGTAGGTGACCGTGCGGCGCATCTCCTCGGGCAGTAGCTTGAGCTCTTCGCCCCAGCGTTTGCATCGCGCGCGCGCCTTCATCCATTCCACTCGAACGCCTGCGGGTCCAGCACAAGGTAAGTGAGTGCATGTTATGTTACATGTGGTAAAACATACCTGCACTTATGCCTTCGCTGTCGGTAGTGCTCGCACCGCGCCAGATCCATGAGACCTTGCGCGAGCCTTCAGCGATCTGCTTCTTCGCTGTCTTGCGCATCTTGCCTTTCTTGCGCTTGGTGCCTGGATCGTCCTCGTCGAATGGCCTGACGTCCTCGTTTCGCAGCTCGGGGTAGGTCGGGGCGAAATCGGTTGCCCATGTCGCAGCGTCCCCCACGAGCGAGCACAGGGCGTCACGCGCAGCGCGATACTTGTCGGCCGCGAACTGCAACCGCGTCTCGATCTTGTTGAGCGTGTCGTTCGCGCGCTGATTGCGATGCTGATTGCGAACGTTCAAGCGCTTGTACTGCCGGAAGCGTCCGCGGATGTGGATCTTCGTCCGGAGGTCCTCGAGAGCGTCGCCGCACTGTGCTTGGCGAAGACGCTTCTCCGCGTCGACTAAGTCGGGAGCGAAGCTGTCCATCAGCCTCTGACGGCGGAGACGGCGCGCAGTCGCCACAGTGTCTGACGCCCCAGGTCGTGGTGAAGGGCCCAGGCTTGGTTCGGGTGTGTGTGACCGCGCGGGTGATGATTTGACGGGCGTCGCCGCATGGCTTGACTCACGCGAGGGTTCGTGCGTACCCGACGAGTCGACGGGCGTCGGGCGGCTGGAACTACCGGGGTCCTTGTCGCTCGAGTCGACGCTGTCGCCTGCGGACGTCCGGGAGGCGTTCCTGGTGGGAGGTGGATCCCGTTCGGTCTTGAGCACGCCAGATGGGAGCATGAGCGGGATATGCTCTGCGAGTTGAACGGTCTGCTTGAGAGGCGCCACGGCTACGTCCGAGGCTGGTAGTGTGGTGGTGGGCGCGGACGCGGCGGTCTCCTGAGTGATGTCGGCATCAAGGAGGCTGGGGACAATGGGCATGTAGACCGCTTGGATTTCGCGAAACCGCGCGATACGCCGGGTGAGCGTAGTGCGGCTCTCGAACGTCTTTGTCGCGCCTGTCGTAGTCTTGCTCTCGCGCGCTGCATCACGGCGTAAGACGCGTCTGTATTCGGGTGAGTTTATGACCGCATCAGTACGTTGGCACCACGTACTGTTGCTCTTCGAGCTCGAGACCGATCGTCAGGAACGACGATGGCGACACATCGTGCAGGGCCGTCTTCTTCCCGGTCCGCACTCTCTCCTCCTCCTCTTGCGCGAGAGTCCGCTTGACTTGAGCTTCGGTAACAGCTAACGTGATGAGTCAGTACAAGGGTGCAGGGGTGATTGACAGACGTACTCTCTTGTGGTGCGACGTATGGATCCTCGTGGGCTTCGTGATCATGCTCCCACTCGGTCACCATCTTCTCCCACGCGTCGATAGTTGCAGGGGAGAACGAGCGCGAGAACGCTTCGAACTCCTCCTCCTGTTCCTTTGCCTGCTGAACGGCGTGCATGAATTTTCGGCAGAGTTCGGAGGCTGCGTGCACGTCAGTCAAATGTATTTGCGCAGCACGGCATCGGACGTACGCAAGCCGATGGTCTTCATCCAGTTCGCGAAGCCCCATACGTCGTTCAGGGCCGCTTCGCGTCCTCCCGGTCCCATCATCTTCGTGCTGTTGGCGACGGGCTGGATGTCCCACCAGCGGCGCTCGATACCCTCGCCGTCCGTGCGCCCTGACCCGAACAGGTAGTTCAGGGAGAAGCGCGAGTGTCCGTCCTTCTTGTGGCCATGCCAATGAAGCTTTCCGATGGCGTACCGGAGCTCCTTGAATCGCGCGACCTGGGTCCGAAGATCTTCCGGCATGTCGGCCATGCGCTCCTCAAGGTGGATGGCCCATTGGCAGACGATATCATACATCGTCATGATATCGATGTCGGAGAAGTGGCGAAGCGAAGAGCTGTAGACGTAGTCCATATTGATGTGCCTGCAAAGTGGTCAGTCCTCGCGGCTCGCCTCGCTAGTCATGTGGTATGACGCACCTCTCTCCCTTCTGGAGATCGCCCACACCGTTCGGCAGCATGAACTCGTGGCGACCGTCAATGCAGGCCCCGATCCCGGTCGCGTCGTACCCCTTCGAGAACTTCGTGTCGGCGTGGTCGAGGGCCGCGAGCCCGGTGCAGGTCGACATCTGCGCCGCGGTAGGTCATGAGCTGACGGGCCGGCACTGTAGACACGGTACGTACGGCATTCTGATTCTTGTACTTCTTCAGTTGTTCCTTGTAGGGGTCCCGCTTGACGAAATACGCCATGCCGTCATCCAACACCGGGTCCTTCTCCGCGTCCGAGATGTCGTACCGCTTGATGCGAAAGCACGCATCAAGCGACACATACATCCAATAGAGATACCTGCGAGTAAATTAGCACATGTGCGCGCAATCTAGCATGTCACTCACTTCATATCTTCGCGTACGCTCTGCCAATCATCGGGTATGTTGACCCCTGGTCGCGGACACGCCGGGCACTCGACGACGAGCTCGCCTTCCTTGGTGCCAGCAACGCCGGCGGGATCGTGTGCGCGGCCGGCACGCTTGAGCATCTTCAGGTGCTTCCATTGACGCACCATGCGAAGGAACGCCTTGTAACAATTCTGGACATAGCGCGTGTTAGTCGACGTGTAGCCGTAACACATACAAATGTCACTTACGCGGACCTTGCGTAGACCGGTATTGTCCGTGAGACGTTCAAGAGCCTTGTACAGGTCGTACACACCCGACTTCGCCTGCACGTTCTGCATGTGCGTTGCTTCGAGCACGGCGAAGGTGGCGCACGTCATCGGTTCTTGATCCGTTGCTGGGTACAGTCGCGCGCGAAGGAGCTGCTGGCGGTGATTCCCCGCATCCGCTTGACGATCACAGCCGCAGTAACGCAGCGTGACGGGGTGGATGCCGTTGGTGCTGATGACGACGAGGCGCTGGCGTGCCGGGATGGGGTTACTGCAGGTGTCTCCGACCGCGTGGCCGACCTGGACGACGAGGCCGAGAGCTTGAAGGGTCGTGTTCACGAAGAATGTCCCATTCCACTTCTATCGCATATGTCAGTGACCGCCGGGAATCCTAGAGATCAAAGATAAACTCGCCTCGATCCGGTGGAATGGAAGGTGTTGGTGGGCGGCCAGCAGGCACTCACTACATCTCGGCTGGATGTAGAGGCAATCCTGGCAGCGGTAGAGAGGTTCCGCGACGGCTGGATCGCCTTTGCATGTCGGGCAGATCGGCTGGTCTTCGGCTCCGCGCCCTTCTAGTCGAATGAGCTCGTCGAGATATTCGTCGCGCAAGGGGATCCAATTCTTCAGCGGCTGGTCCTGCGCTGGTCTTCAGGATACGACGTCTTTCCGATGAGTAATTGAGCACTCACCGAGGAGACATACCGCTGACGTCGTGAGTCATCGCTCTTTCGCAGGCGGGTCTTCTGGCTCTGAACGGCCTCGATGTCGATGGTGCCGAGGTCGAAGAAATAATCGTCGGCTGGGGTTTCGAGCGGTACGCTCGCAGCCATCTTCTCGACGTGGACCGAGACGTGATGCTCGCAATGGGCGACCCGGCGTCGGTCTTCCGAGAGATCTTCGACTCTGCATTTGACGGATATGGGCTCACGGTCTTCTTCGAGATCGGAGAGGGAAATCTCGATGGTGTCGTGCTCGTATTTCGACTTTCGCTTCCGCCCATTGTTACTGACGACGCTTTGCGCGACTCTATTGAGCATTTTCGTAGGGTAAATGACGCGGGGGAGCGGGAGGGCGGGAGAGCGACGAGCGTATTAGGAAAAAAATGAGCGGGCGAACGGGAAATATGTTGCGGCCAGCCGGCGCGCGACGTGCGACAGGCGCCTGCGACTCGACGCGACATCGCGCAAGTCGCACGACGCGTCCGCCCGAGGGGTTTGAGCAGGGAGGAGGCTAACTTTTATTGCTCTAATTACTATAGTTCAAAGAGAGAATTAATCTTACCACATGCCTGCCACGACCCTTTCGTAGCTGTCATTCCAGCCCTGACAACTCGCTGTGTGCTAAAAGGCGCGGTTGGACTTGTGTGGCGGAACGCGGTCGCTGCGCTGTAGTCTACCTTTCGCGTTCATTAGCAAAGCGCTTCATTCGCAAGCGCAGTACGTTACCAGTCATCTTGGCGCATGACATCGGGCGCAGGGGATCTGTCTGAAGACATGTGTAAGGCAGGGACGAATGAACAATGTCGCAACGTACCTTTGGCACCCCGTGGCATCTGGTTCGGGGCATCTGGTTCGGTCTCGCGCGAAGGACGCAAGTGGATGGGCTTGAAGCTATTGCGGGCCTGGCAAGGACCTGCGGATGACACTTTGAAATTCGGACAGGCTTGCAAGAGGCATGGCGGCGTACCTTGCACGGACGTATGTGTGCACGGCTCCGGAAGTGAGCGTTGCGACCACACTATTGGCGGGGAGTTGTGGGGTGTACCACCAGATCTCGGGCTTGCAGGAAGCTGGAAGGGCTGGTAAAGGGCGAGGGGAGAATCAAGGGGATAGAGTACGAGTGTCTACGTCTCGAAGTTAGCATGAACGAGCGCGAGATGTTCTGGCGTGGGGGTGGACTTACAGGGGGCCTCTGCCTAACCCGCGTTCTCGTATCCTCCTTGCGCTTTGCCTGCCTGGAACGTCTGCCGTCCACCTGCATTGGCCCGCGCTCCCATATCCTCCCCCGCCGTTCGTGTGCTGGTGCAGCCGAGAGTCGTAGTTCACTACGCTTCCCAACGAAGTGAGCCCCGCGGCAGCTGACTAAACCCACTTACCTTGTGCAAGGGGGAAGGGCAGAAGCACATGCAGGGCGAAGATTCGTCGGACGTCGTGGGCAGGAGGGTAGCAGGATGAGCGGGCAGTTGGGAGACCGTGTGCGGGGTAAGAGCGTGGCGGGCGGTCGGGACCCCAATAGACGCTCGACGATCTCCCGACGTCGGCGAGGGCTTTGAAGGGTACGAATGCGAGAATAGCCTCGGAATGTCGCCGAATAGTGTTCAATAGGTGTCTTCATTGTGTCTAGGAAAATTGGCGTGAGTGCGAGGGGGAAGTATTACAGGGCATGCCGACACCTGTTTCACGCTACGAAAGTGTGAAAGTCAGACTGCCAAATACCTGGCTCCCGGGCTCACCGTGCACATGAACACAATGCACCCAGAAATGACGCGGATCGGCTGTTCGAATGACGTCCAGTACCATCTGGGACATGTATGCCGGGCTGGTATCATTTTTAATGGCTCTCAATAGACGGCGATCTGCATGCGTGTTCCGGAGGTGGTATTCTTCAGTTCCAATCCCGGTTTGCGCGTGCGTATCGTCGTGTACACCGCTGGGATTTCATCCAAAAGTTGTATATACCACAAGTAGGGTATTGAGAGAATTATCAGATTTTGGGAGTGTTTATAGAGCACTCTATCACTCTGACCACTATGGTATCTATCGACACCTCTGGAGAATCATGTCTCTCGAGCACGTTTCGCAACGTATAGACCTAGCGAGGGGCGGTAGCGAGCTACCAATTATTTTATGATGTATTGTATATCGTCGGTCGATATTCCGAACGTTACCAGGGCCGTCCAGTCCTGGATGCGTCACCGACACTCTGTACAAACAGTCAGAGGGAATTTCCTTATATGGGAATTTCCAGGTCATGTGATGTAACGGAGCACCTTCCACGCACCGCCATGGCCTCAAAACGCATCCTCTGGCAGAATCGTTTTGACAGGATGCTATTCAAGCGTGGTAGATACGTATGAATATAGTTCGTATTTATTAAGGAATTAAAATGTTTGCCTCTCGACATCGTCCTACTCATTGTATGGACCCCCGCTTCGTTTTGTAGGGTCCTTACATCATTTGACATCGTTCCGCATAGACGTGGAATGAACACAGCTCGCGAGTAGCGTGTTCTAGATAGAGGCCATCTCCGAGGTGTATAGCCCTTAGTTCTCCTCCATGTATACATCCTGGGTAGCCAAACGTTACTCAAACACTGTAAGTACATTAGTTCAGTCCATATGTCAGCTGGCGGGCGTACCCGTTGCGTCTAACGTCCTGTGCAGACGGAATACTGTCTGAGGTCAAGTAAACTGGACATAATATGCGACTTTCCTCAAATATGAAGCACTCAGAGATCATGTAAATGAATCACACATACCTATATATACTGCAGAATGACTTTAGGCTATGTGTAGCAGCCCGTAGGGAACGATGTGGCCATACACAAGAGAAACAGTCTCGCAGCCTCGGCTCAGACGGCGGGGGCACCTTCCAATTTGGGAAGTGCGCATCCCGTATTGGGAACAGGCGGGCCTCCGCGCTACTTCTCTTGGCGGATGCTTGCCCTCTTTTGGTTCGACCGAGCTGACTAAACACGATGACTTCATCCGACCGCATAACAAGTCCTCGGCGAGTTCACGAGTTCACACGTCGAGCAGGCAGGGCGACACGAGCATTGTTGGGGGTATACAAAGTACATGCGGGACCAAAGCTTTACTCTACTCCAACACGACGACATTGTTCTTCATGAACTGCCGGGCGAACATGTGGTAACCGCGGCTCATGGACCGGGCCGACACGATCTTGCCTTCCGCGACGGGGCCGCACCGAGCCAGCGCAAGAGCACTATCACGAATGAACCATGATGAGCAAGCTTCAAGCAGAAACAAAAGGAAAAACTTACTGCGTCTCGTACACGCCAGGTTCACGGCCGCGAATGACAACGTAGACGAACGGGTCGTCGATCTGTTCAGGCGCTGACGACCCAGTCGCGTGAGCGGACGACGGTCCTGCCACGGGTGGAACTTGCGTGGACGGTGGCGGTGGGAGCGCGCCGCCGACGCTAACGGCGGACTTCGTCTTGGTGCGGCGTGACGACGCGCCATGAGAGGACGGCGTCGAGGGTGCAGCGCTCGCGCTCGACGCTCGGGACAAGGGCGAGGACGGGACGTACAGCGGGGCCGAGGAAGAGCGAACCGAGGAGGTGAGCAAGCGAATGACGCGCTTGCCTTTGTCGAATCGCTTGCGCTTGCGGATCGGAATCTCCTCGTCGCTGGAGATATCGATGATCGAGTCCGCCTTGATCGGCGAGGGGGACGGGATCAGCAAGGAGGCGGCGGGCGACGCAGATCGTACGGCGGCGGGGGATGCGGGCTGAGACGGGGCGGGGGATGCAGGCTGAGACGGGACGGTGGACGCGGCTTGGGACGGGGCAGGAGCGGGCGATGCAGCTCGCGAGGTGGAGCGCGAGGCTTCAGTGTGCGACCCAGACGACGACGTGAACGGCTCTTGGGGCCAGTCTGTGGTCGCATCGGCGACCCGCGCCTTGAGGGTCAACTCGTAGGGCAGCTTGCCCCACGACTCGGGCGTGGGGGAGGTGTCGCGTTGCATGAGTTTGTCCGGTCCGATGTGCCAGGCGATCTGCGCCTCCTTCAGGTTGCGGCAGCGGATGTACTTGGCGCCGCGGAAGTTGTTGACCTGCTTTCGTGCGCCCTTCCTGGAAGCGGCTGTGAACACGGCGCTCTGCGAGTGAATAAGGTACGTACCACCTGTAATAGAGCCCCGGTTCCCTGCCAACGAAGACGACGAAGACGTCGGGATGCTTGATGACCGTTGGCCACGGCTCGTCGAGCGGTTGGACGGTGAGGTCGGCGTCGGGGTGGTCGTCGGAGTTGAGGATCCAGCCGTGGAGAAAGTAGCCTGGTTCTGGCCAGTCGGCCACAGTCCACAGCCAGGGAGGTTCGGGTAGCTTGGACATACCTTCGTGGGCGATGAAGGGATCGTCGTGGACACTGACAGGGACGTGAAAATTTACTTATACGTGCTCATCACGCATCGGCCCGGACGGGAGAAGGGCGCAAGTAACTCCTTTTGGTAGGGCAGACCCTGGCAGCTGAGGATCTCCCACGACTCCCACGACTGTACTCCAGCATCTCAACAATCGAATAGACCCTGCATGATGGCGAAGCCCAGGCCCAAGAAGCCTCGTCTGCGGAAATCCAAGGCAAAAGGGGGCAAACCAGGCAACCCTGGGAACTTCAAGGGCGCTCGCCTCGACTTTCTCCTCTCCCACCTCGACGAATACACAGAACTCGCCCCCACCCACACCTTCAAATCATTCTGGAGCAAGGTACATGCTCTCTGGTGGAAGGCGTTCCCGTACTGGGTCCCGCGCGAGGAAGACCCGACCGCAGAAGATTTGGCGCGCAGCGAGGACGACGTCGCGGAAGAAACGAGGGAGTCAAAATCCAAGATTATTGATTCCACTAATAAGGTACGCCGTTATTTACATGTTCTCTCCCCCTTCGCCGCCGACACTCTTCGCAGTCCGTGAAGAGCTGGTTCCGGCGCCAGGAATCCAAGAAGCGCCGCGCGAAGCTCGAGCTCTACACGCGGATTTTCGAAGCCCTCTGCAGCCCCAACACCGTACCGCCACGCCGACTTCCAGGATGGCAATATTGGATGACCCAAAACTCGGACCCAATCAATGAAGAATACACGCGCCTGTACCCCGAGCGCACTGCCAAGGAGCGCGGGCAAGACATCCACGAGCGCTGCCGGATCGCACGGGAGTTCTGGGACGGACTCACCAGCTACCAGCAGAAGCGCTGCGAGGAGGACGCGGAGGCGGAGTACCAGGAGGAGAAGCAACGCTACGAGACCATTTGCGGGACCGTGACCGGCACCCTCGACGAAACCCCCGAGGCGCGGCAGCAGTAAGTCATGGCTCCATTCCTTCGCGCTGATCCCGGCTGACCAGGTGCCAGCGCACGCGACTGCTTCGGAGAGATCGCTCAGCCATTCGCCGAGTTCCTTGCGAAGGCCTGCGGCACCTGTGTCACCATCGTGTCCGGTGCTCCCCCACCATTCGGCTCGAAGCAGTTTCACATGAAGGCCGTCCACGCTGGTACCAACGTACCGACCGCCGACGCTCCAGCACGCAAGTGGTCGGAGCACGACCCCGTAGGCTTCAACATTGCAATCAAAGAATTCTCCAAATATGTCCTCCAATGTGATCGTGCGTACCCGTCCACTCACCCGTCTTCTGTAACTGAACCCTGGTCTTGTAGCGGCCGGAGACGCCTCGGTGCCGAAAGAAACGCAAATACCCGCCAACGATCACGAGAGGCAGTCGGACGAGGAGGAGGAGGACAACGAAGATGAGGAGGAGCGCGGAGAGAGTGATGAGGAAGAGGAGGAGCGCGGGGAGAGCGACGAGGAAGAGGATGATGAGGACAGAAGCGTCGACGTGCTCATCGCGAAGAACCCACGCCGCAAGACGGCCGCGAAGCGCAAGACCGCTGCGAAGCACAAGACGGGTGCGGCGCGGAAGACCAAAGAGCGCGGGACGTCGCGCGAAGCCGACGACGTCCGCGACTTGGAGCAGTGGTGGACCAGCGCGAGCTGCTTCTGCCCGGAGTTCCGTGCGGTGGTCGACGCGCTTCGAGCCCGGGACCGCATTGACAAGCTCCGCCAACTGTTCACCACCGACCCGGACGACTTCGAACTGCAGCGCGAACAGAACATCGCTCGCAATCGAGCCATGGCTGCGCAGATCACCCACCCCTGGAACCAACCACCTCTTCCCCCGCATCCGCCGTCTCAGCCGCCCGCGGGCGCGAGCGCAGCTCAATCGTCCTCAGAGCTGCTGCTGCCGCCGCGGTCGCGTTCGTCCTCGCCGCGCTCGCCGCCGCCGCCACCTTCGAACCACGTCAGCGGCCCCTCGCCGCCGCCGCCGCCGTCGTCGCCGTCCCCATCCCCATCCCCATCCCCGTCCCCGTTCCCACCACAGCACTCTTCGTCGCCGCCTCCTACAAACGACCCTGTCAATCCGCCGCCGCCGTCTGCAAAACAGACGGACATCTCTTCGACGTCACTGCCCACGCCAGCACCAGATCGACCTGGCGTGAAGCCCCGCGCCATCGCGAGGGCGCCTGCCGCACCACTGCCGTCGCTTACAAGACCGCCCACAATACCTTCGCCGCCCGAAGTCTACGAGCGTCGCGAGGATCCGCAGGAGCGTTCGGCGGACGCAGTGGCACCAATCCCGCAGCTCGCCTCGCAGCTGCTAGACGGCGTCGCGTCTCGGCCGATCCTGTTCCGCACCGTCAATCCTGACGGATGGCCGGACTGGATCGAGAGTGGGTATACGTACCTGAGCGGTAGTGGCCTCGGAGAGCGCTTCCATCGCGCTCTCGTTGCCTGGACGGAAGTCGAACGGAAGCAGCTGTTTGAAAACAAGGTGAGTTGGTCTACTGTAACGTCCGCGAGCTTTACTCACCGTTCCACAGGGCAACCTACCTACGGCCGGTCGGCCGCAGCAGGTCGCGTACTGGATGGGTCATCAGCGGCGCGACTACACGAAGACGCCGCCCATCGACGACGTTCGCATGTTCGCGAAGCAGTGGTGGGATTGGTGGAACAGCGTGCAGCCTAGCTGGCGTACGCCCGACGCAGCTGGGCGGCTCTCGCGTGGTCCGGCCGGCCCCTGGGACAGCCTGCAGAAGCCTGGGAAGCGAGGTTTTATCCTCGTTCTCCTGTGCCTGCGGTGGTGGTTTCCTGTTGCTGGGGCAACGCGAGCCGACTGGGAGTACGCCGTGGATGACGTGACGTGGACGCTCGAGTCCATGCTCGTCGAGCCGGACGAGCAGTCGGACGCCGGCGGAGACCCTTCCACCACCCTCAGCGGCGAAGTCAGCCCTGCGAAGCGAGCGTCGGGACGGAAACGTCGGCGCGACGACGACGCGCCCGCGGAAGAGCCCGCTCGCCGCTCGAAACGCATTGCTCGGCCGTCTGATACCCAGACCGCTGCCGCAGGCCTCGCGAAGCACGCGCGTAGACGTTAGCTAGAAGGATACCCTTCCTGTATCACGAGTATTCCCAACTGCAATGAACTGTGATTTGTACACGAGCATTTGCCCCTGAATTAATAAAACCCGATTTTCCCTCGAATTATGGCTTAATTTAAGGCGCGGTGAGGGGAATCCGGGGTCCTGCTCAGTGAACACAGGGCGCGGCAGCTTCCGAGGCGCTGCCCATGCCTCCAGACGTGCCACGTGGGCAGCAAATGCATTAATTGCTCGGTACAGGGCATGCCGAGGCTGCCGCATCGGCCACTGGCCCCTAAGCAGCCAGGAAGTGACGCGTTAGGGCGCCACAGGCGAGCGCCGGTAAATGATGCATTACGGCGGCGCGTCGCGGTCGGCGTTTGATGCATCAGAAGTGCAGCACAAGGTGGGGGACCGCGCGACCACAGGCACACGAGACACCTTTACATTGAGGACGTCACAGACATAGCGAACACCGCGAACGGAGCGGACCTCGTGAACGTTGCGGACCCCGTGAACGTTGTGGACGGCGCAGACGTCACGAATGGCGCGGACGTCACAGACATAGTGAACACCGCGAACGGCGCGAACGGCGCGGACGTCGCGAACGTCGCGGACGTCGCGGACGGCCCTGTCGCGGACGGCCCTGGAGGCTGAGCGTCGTGAGGCGCATGTCGAGCATCTCCGCGGGGAGCAGTCTTGAGACGCGGTTGTCGAGCCGCCGCGCCGCGCCGCGCCGCCGTCTGAGGTGGTCGAGAGGCGTCGCGCGTCACGCTGCGCAGTCTTGATAGAATACAAAAGTATATTACAGTCCAAACACATGCCGATGATCATGTACAAGCTCCTCCACCTTTGAGAACAGACTTAAGGCAAACTTTGGCCGCTCTCGCCTACGTTGCGCCCAGACTTGCTTGGAGCGTACCGGCTCTGCAGCAGCAAACTGCTTCCAGGTTCGGAAGCCGTACTCGACCCAGCGGAACAGCCCACCCGCTGCATAGGAAACCAAGGACTTGCGTGTCTGTTCAGCTTGGAGAAGAGGAGTGTTGCCGTGCTTGATGACCGCAGAGGGAAGGAGACAGGCGGTGCCAGCGGGGAACTCGGCGACAATACCGAACTGCTGGAGGATGAGGTGCCCACCGGTAGTATTATCAAAGTCTCCAACAGGCTGGATGGCGCACCAGCCAAAGGCTAGGTTGTTGTGGTCATTGTGGAGAGCAGAAAGGCAAGCGGCGTCACCTGAGCCAGACTCGCTGGGCCAGATGGAACCGTAGAAGGGAGGACCGAGGTTGGGATGGTGGTCGTAAAGCTTCTGCAAGGTCTCACAGTAGTAGTGGTACAGCTTCGGTGCGTAGAATGCAAACGCAGCTACGGATACAAGTGTTAGCAAGGAGTAGTGGGCAAAGCGCCCTGGACGAACGCACCGTTGCTAAACGACTTCATCCTTTGCACAGCTGGATCCTCGTTGAACTGCTTCAACGCTGCAGCATTGGCAGGGCTCTGGGATAGGTTTTGGGGGACCTAATGATAGTCAGAGCACGGTAGTAGATGACACAAGAACAGAATCATACCTGCTGACCACCGCCGTACGACGGACCTTGGCTGTACGAGCGATAGTCACCTCTTCGGTTTTCTCCGTTGCTGCCTGGCAAGTGAGGGATCACCTGTTTACCACCCCACTCAAGGGCGGCGCTGAGGGTTT
>BPQB01000087.1:0-128312 GCA_019973155.2 Phanerochaete sordida
CAAGCGCTAAAGGGCCACCGTGGCGGGGGTCGGCGCTTCCGCCTTTGGCCGCGCTGTCACTCCTACAAAGACGCAGCCCAAAGCGCGCCAGCTCCCACTCCTACTCCTACAGATTTGGTCATACCCCTATCTCTGGCCACTAGTTCCGTGAGCATGTCTGAGGACAAATCATGCAAACTTGTCGCGACGTGGATGAAAATATGTCGTCGAGATTTTGCATGCGTTGGTGCGTTCCTTGTGATCGCATTGTCCTTCCTGTACTGACGGGTGCACAGTGGGGATCGCTTTCTTCGTCCTCTACGTCCTCTTCGGCGTGACGCCAACGATCAGAGCTTTTAACTGGTGCCGCCGCAGGCTCTCTGGTGCCCCGAAAGCTGCTCCCAAAGATGTCGAGGATATAGACTACGGTGCGTCGGCCCACACACGGCCTATTCCGACGGACTGACCGCCGCGCAGAAGCACAGGACCCGCACCCCTCGCCCACGAACCTTCTCAAGCGCTTCATCTCGCGCTACTCGGACGCGCGCACCGCGGTACCGCCGACGACGTACTTCCCCGCGCTCCCGGGCTCGCCCCCGTCTCCGACGGCGGCTTCTGAGGCGCGCCGCCGGTCTGTCCCGTGCGCCACCCCACGCACCACTCCGCTCGAGGGCCCGAGCGAGCACACGCGCCTCGCGCGGTTCGCCTTCCCCGCGGCGCACCGGGGCTCGCCGCCGATGCCGACGAGTGTCCCGGACCTGTTCGCGCCCGGTGCGCGGGCGTCGCAGGCCTCGGCGGACACCGACCTCGCGACGCTCGACGAGCTCGTCCTTGGCGCGGACGCGAAGCGGCGGACGTTCGATGGCGATGACTACCTTGGACTCGTCGATGTCGACCTCCCGGACGAGAAGCAGCTCGAGCGCGGGGAGCGCCTCCCGAGCGTCCCGCCGCCTGCCTATCTGGACCTTGACCACCACATGGCGCCGGAGAGGTTTGACTACGAGGATGTCTAACTGGGTATATGCGTCGCTTCTTGGGTAATTATGTGTTGCCATTTTGGTATTCTTAGGGCACTGTTGCCATTCTACTCCCACAGTAATCGAACTTGCATCACCGAGCTCGGGTATCGCAGGGTGTGAGACGCTACTATGCTGATAGCGGTGATTGTATCCTCCCTTGCGATGTACACACGACCATTCCCCTTTATGACTATTGTCTTGCAACTAATGGTCACAGGTTGCTCTTTATCCGTGTTTATTCAAAGTTAGCCTTCATACAACACGCTATCGACAAGATACCAACCGGTGCGTCCAGCCTCGCCACATGCACCTTCGATACTTCCGGCTCAACCAGGCACACTCTGCCAGGGCGCATCATCATCGCTATATTCACCGCACTTCTCGGGCACGGTCGATCGTGCCGCCTCTGCTGCGAAGGTGAGAACCAACACGCTTCGTCGACTGCCTGGGAGCACGTCTGATTCCTCGAATCTCCCAGAGTCGCCTTCTCCTGGTAGTCGCACATAGCCTCGGCCCCCGAGCACTCGGCACACACCTCCTCGTAGGACGCTTCCACGGCACTCGGACCCTGTTACCGGTGGTAGCACGCTGTGTGCACAGGGTCTGGTGTGGCGCCGCCGTTACCGTGCGAGCGGGTGTGCCGTTACTGCACGGATAGCTTGAGCTACATCACTAACAGGGTTAGAACGCTATGAGAGTGCGGTATACGGGTTGCCTGGTTTGGACCACGGTCGCTATAAAAGGGGCAAACATGTCTCCTTCCCTGATATCTCAACTAGACGTCGCTCGAGAGCCCCTAGCATGAACCCCCTCCTCTATGTCTGCGCGGCGCTTGTTGTGTGGCTCGGCTTCCGCTGGTACCGTTGGGTGACCCGCCTGTCCATTGGATACATTCGCGGGCCGCCTGTGCGGTCTGCACTACTCGGTGTGTTACCTTTGGGAAGGTGGCGGCGCCTGCTTGTGCTAAGGTGCGCCAGGGAACGTACGCGACCTGTCCTTCCAGGAGAACGTCGGCGACCTCGACTTCAAGTACGCCGAGGAGTACGGGACGGCATGGCGGATGCAGTACGCGCTAGGGGTGCGTTCCCACCGATTACCCATCTCGCACACCGACTGAGGGCGTACAGTCGAAGGTGCTGATGATTGCAGACCCGAAGGTCGACTCTGGTTCTCCAGCAGTATGCTCTTCCGCTGACCGCTCCCTGGCCGCACGCAGGCGATCCAGCACGTCTTTCACAAATCGGGGTATCTGTACCCGAAGACGATCCAGGCACGCGTGAACGCGTACATCGTCGCGGGAAAGAACATGCTCTGGGCGCCCAGTACGTCCCGCCCGCCGCGCGGGCGCACACCTCGCTCACTTCGGACACCAGCGGGCGAGTGCCACAGCAGGCACAAGAAGGTCATCGCGCCGGCCTTCACCGCGCCGCAGCTGCGCTCCTATCTGCCGTTCTTCCGCAAGGCGTCGGGCAAGGTTTGTTGGCGCATGTGAGCACGGACGAACGTGGCTGAGGACAAGCTTAGGTGTGCCAGCTGTGGAAGGACCAGATCCTCGCGCATGCGCCCGGCGGCGCCACTATCCAGGTGAACCGGTGGATGGCGCGTGCGGCGCTCGACATCATCGGCGAGAGTAAGCCCTCCGCCACCTCCCCCGCTGCCACACACTGACCTCCCTCGCAGCGGCGTTCGACTTCGACTTCGGCGCGCTCGAGAACTCGGAGAACGAGCTGAGCAAAGTCTACCACAACATGTTGTACGCCCCTCCCTCCTCCTCCTCCTCCTCAGCCTTCACACTAAGCGGCGCAGCGTTGACTCCGCGCTGCACCCGCCGCCCGCGAGCGCGCTCTTCCAGGCGCTCTTCGACTACCTCCCGTGGCGCGTCCTCGAGCACGTGCGCCGCCTCCCGCTGCGCGACGTCGCGCGCCTGCAGCGCACCGTGCGCGTCTTCGACCGCTACGCAGCGCGGCTCCTCGCGCACAAGGCCGCGCACGCGGACACGCACGCGCGCGATGCGATGAGCATCTTCGGTGCGCCCCGTTCTCCATCCCCATCCCCCTGTTCTGGCGGGCGGTGTGACTGACGCACCGGCCAGTGCGCGCGAACGCGTCCGCGGACCCCCGCACGCGCCTCAGCGACGAGGAGATGGTCGCACAGATGTGCGCGCTCACGTTCGCGGGCCACGAAACGACGGCGAACACCACGACGTGGCTCCTCTGGGAGCTCGCGCGGCACCCGCAGGCGCAGGTGCGGCTGCGCGCCGAGGTGTGTGCGAAGCGTGTGGAGGTGAACGCCCGCGGGGTCGCGGATTTCGGCGCGGAGGATCTCGACGGGATGGGGTTTCTACAGGCGGTCATCAAGGTGCGTCGTAGTGTAAATTATTGTGCGCTGGTTGTTGATGCTGCGGCTGAGGGCAGGAAACGCTACGGTACCACTGCATCGTGTACCACCTGAACCGAGTCGCGTCTGAAGACGATGTGATACCGCTGGCGTATCCTATAACCACTGATACAGGCGACATTATCTCAGAAATCCCGGTTGCTGCAGGCCAAGTCGTGATGCCGAATATCGCGGTTTATAACCGGTTCGTACCCTCGGAATAAAGTGGAATAGGTCGACTCAACTGTGAGCCTGCAGCTTGCCAGAAGTATGGGGTGCGGACGCCGACGAGTGGAATCCTATGCGCTTTATCGATGGCAAAGTAAACCCCCAGGTTCAAGTGGGCATGTATGCTAATCTGTAGGTCATTGCTTCGGAATGATATTACCACGCTGAATCTGCTTTTTCCATAGGTTCACCTTCTGTGAGTCGCTGTTTCTTATGCGTTCAGATTCTTGGCCGATAATCTGGGCCAGCTGGCGGCGTGCGAGGTTGCATAGGGTACGTGCGTCGCTATATCCACCGTATTTCATGTACTGACCAGATGCCTGATCAGATGGCGTTTTGCGTGAGTGAACCTTCGCCTCGCATGCACATATTCTGACGAATTTGCGTTCTACAGCCTCATGGAAATGCAGGCCATCATCACAGACCTGGTCGAGAATTTCCAGTTCAGTATCCCAGAGGACAAGCCAGAGATCATCCGCGTCCCTGCAAATCTCATGGCGCCGATGATCAAAGGCAGGCTGGACGAGGGCGCGCAGATGCCACTCTATGTTGTCGCACTATGAAAAGAACAATATTGAAATATACTCATCGACGACTTTTCCTTTCGTACCTCATTATTTTCGGCCATGCGTGTCGGCCGGGCTCCGCGACGGAGGCCGACAAGGAGGCCGAGTCCTCGTTCGGCGGCGTTTGACAATGACATAATCTGCGCCACCATGCTGATGTCGGTGATGGCATCACTCGCGGGCGGCGTAGGCCGTCCCGCTCTATGTTCGTCTTCGTTTTCTTCGGCCCCTGGTAACCGCAATGTAAGCTTGCGAAGCTGGGCCCAATGGCAAAGCCGCTTACAATTATATATTGTGTAAGTAGCTATCTATCTTGCCGTAATTCAAGACAAGCTCGTGGCGAAATGGATAACAGGTCCAACCGCAAGTACCAGCGGGGCGCAGGGTACGGCAAAAGAAAAGGATGGGCTATGTGAAATCCGTATACACTAGTACGTGCATGACCGCCAACGTCAGCGTTTCAGGCTCATAAACTAGTAGACCTGGTCATAGACCCTATGTCCCGTTCGGCGAAGTACTTCGCGGTGGTGAAATACACGTCGGCAAGGACTCGTGTAGATCAGCGAAATGCCATATCCGTCACGGAGGTGTACTCGACTCCCGTTTATCGAGTACGTCAATGTACTCTTCCGGCGCAGTCGAAGCCAGGTACGAAATTCAAGCGCTGCTTCCCGTCGGCCATGATCTTCTGACCGTACCGTTCTCCTCGTGTTCTATCTCCGACAGACCTGCGGATCGGTACCTGTCCCTGCCAGAATTCACACGACGCGATAGCGGCTTGGTCAAACGGACTTCCTCGCCGGATGAGAGCTCTGAGTGACCGTCCCGTTTAACCTACACGGCCATACAAGGGAAGATCATAAGCAGCGCTCACGTACAAGAAGATGCTTCACGCGAACGCGTATGACGCCTCTGCTACCGAGCCGTCTTCCTCTCCTAGGCAGTGCATATAAAACATAAGCCTTGCGTGCGATGCATGGAGCAGCGCAGCTAGCCACACTGCACTATGGCCGTTCTTTCTTACGCTACTACCTCTGCGACCTCGCATTCGTCCATTTTGCTGGTCCTTTGCGGATCCTGTGCTGCAGCTCTGCTGCTACTGTGGTACAAATCCCGCCAGCGACATTCCATCGCGCAAGTTCGAGGTCCTCCCGTCAAGAATGCAATTATGGGTACGCATGTCATCCGTCCTAGCTCCCCTCAGCCCTGACATACTAACAGGTAATATCCGCGACCTCTCCTACCAGGAGAGTGTTGGCGACCTGGACTTCGAGTACTTGAAGGAGTATGGCACGGCATGGCGCATGCAGAGCACGCTCGGGGTGAGTTTATCCCTTCAACGATGAATTCTCACCTCTTACACAACGTCCTGCAGAAACCTATCCTCGTGCTTTCCGACCCAAAGGTAAGGGCTATGCTTCTGGTCGAGTCGCTCAGTGATTGATTTTCCTAGGGCTTGCAACATGTCCTCCACAAGTCTGGTTACTTGTACCCCAAGACCACGCAGTCACGCATCCAGACCTTGGTCGTGACCGGCAGAAGTATCCTGTGGGCTCCTCGTAAGTGGCCGCTCTCTTGCGTAGATGTTTCAGCTGATAGGGTGATGAGACGGCGACACGCATTCCAGACACCGTAAGATCATGAACCCGGCGTTCAGCGCGCCCCAGCTGCGGTCCTTCTTACCACTTTTCCGCAAGAGCTCTGGCAAGGTCAGTGGTTTTATTACGGACGCCCCAAACACACGCTAACGACCCGGCAGCTCTGTCAGCTGTGGAAAGATCAGGTCCACGCCACTGAAGGTACCACCATCCTGATCAACAACTGGCTCGCCAGGACCACTCTAGACGTCGTCGGCGAAGGTATTCCAGGTTCTACTTAGCCAACGGCGGTACCGTCTCTGACCCCCTCTCCCAGCCGCCTTCGACTACGACTTCGGCGCGCTCGACAACAAGGACGACGAGCTGAGCAAGGCCTACGAGAACATGTTGTGCGTCGTCCGTCCCTGCCCGCCCCCCCCCCCCCCCCCCGCGCCCCGCTGAACGCCTCGCAGCACGGACGCGACGCTGTACCCGTCGGCGTGGAACGCCGTCTTCCAGGCGTTCTGGGACTACCTGCCCGAGCGCGTGCTCGAGCAGGTGCGCCACATCCCGACGCGCGAGTACGCGCGCACGCAGGGTGTGCTGCGCGTCTTCGCGAAGTACTCGCGCCGCCTCATCGCGCAGAAGAACGCCGCGCTCGCGAGCGACCGCAGCAGCCGCGACGTGCTCAGCATCCTCGGTGCGCCGCGCCCCCCGTGCTCCCTGTGGCGAGCAGAGGCTGACCGCCGGAGCCAGTGCGCGCGAACGCGAGCGAGGACGCGAAGAGCCGGCTCAGCGACGAGGAGATGGTCTCGCAGATGGGCGCGCTCACGCTCGCGGGCCACGAGACGACGGCGAACACGATCACGTGGATGCTCTACGAGCTCGCGCGGCACCCGGAGTACCAGGGCCGGATGCACGCCGAGATCGTCGCGAAGCGCGCCGAGGTCGCCGCGCGGGGCGACGCGGACTTCAGCATGGAGGACCTCGAGGCGCTGGAGCACCTGCAGGCTGCGATCAAGGTCCGTGATTCTCACATTCTGTAGGTCGAGAATTCATAGGTGTTCGTAGGAGACGCTCCGCTACCATCCCATCGCGTACCTCCTGAACCGCATGGCATCCGAGGACGACACTATCCCTCTCGCCTACCCCATCCGGTCGACCAAGGGCGAGCTGCTGTCGGAGATCCCCATCACGAAGGGCCAGGCCATCGCCGTGAACATCGCGGCCTACAACCGGTGTGTCGCGCTATCCTTGCACTGCGCGCGACGCTGAGCCTCGACAGCTTGCCCGAGGTATGGGGCCAGGACGCGCATGTGTGGAATCCGATGCGCTTCATCGAGGGCAAGGCCGATCCGCAGATCCGGGTCGGGATGTTCGGAAATTTGTGAGCATTTTCCGCGTGTCTTTTTGACGAAAGGCTGATTCTGTTGCTCCAGGATGTCGTTCTGTGAGCGATCCCTCTCTGTTTTCTGACCGCATGAGCTGAGCGCCATTAAATTCAGCGGCTGGTGTGCGGGGCTGTATTGGGTGCGCCGCTCGAACTCGAGCAACAGCGATCAGATGCTAACATTTGCTCTCACTTTCAGCTGGCGCTTCTCGTACGTCCTGCGTCCCATCCCAGGTGCCCGGCCGCTGACGCTCAATTCGCAGCATTATCGAGATGCAGGCCATCGTCACGGACCTCGTCGAGAACTTCCGCTTCACCCTCCCGAAGGACATGCCCGAGATCATTCGCGTGCCCGCCGCGGTCATGGTCCCGATGATCAAAGGCAAGCAGGGCGAGGGGTGCAAGCTGCCGCTGCATGTCACTCCTTACTGAGCCACTCCATGTGGGCGCATGCGACGGGCGAGCAGTAAACCAGAGTCGAACATCGGGCTTCTTCTGCTTCATTCAGATGATCCTACCAACGGATGTGCATTCCATAGAGCTGATTGAAAACAAAATATTCCGCCGTGCACACGAGCTTGCGGGTAACGATCACCAATGGCCGAATACAGCAGTCGGCTGGTACGCCTCCTCGAGGGACTTGATCTCATCTTCGGTCAGCTTAATCTCTAGCGCGTCTGTGCAGTGAAACTGTCAGCGGGCCGCACGTTAGTACGATGCCAGGGACATACCGATGGCCTCCTGCAGGTTCTCGAGCTTGGTGCTGCCGACGATGGGAGCCGTGACGTGCTCCTTCGAGAGGGACCACGCAAGCGCGACCTGGGCCATCGAGATGCCCTTCTTCTTCGCGAGTTGCTCGACGCTATAGACGATACTGAGTATATGCTGACCAAATTGCGGGATGCGCGACCTACCGTGAGACGATTTCTTGGGTGCCAGCCCCGACGTAGCCATGGGCCCACCTAGCGGGGACGGGTGTCGGCATACGCTGCGAGAATGTGCAAATACACACGTACGGGTCGAACTGCGAGCGCTCAGTATTGCTGCCCGAGGACTCCTTCCAGGGACGCGTCAGGACGCCGCGAGCGAGGGGAGACCACGGGATGCAGCCGGTGCCGAACGTCTGGCACGGTCGGGTCAACGAGGGGTACGGCTTTCTGGGGAGGGTCCTGGCGGCGCACCTTGAGGGTAGGAATCATCTCGCGCTCCTCCTCGCGATAGACGAGGTTGTAGTGGTTCTGCATGGAGATGAACGGGGTAAGCTTGTTCGTGATGGCGTAGTCTGGGCATTCTCTCGGTTAGGATGGACGATGAGGTGCCGAGAGCAGGTGGACGTACTCTGCATCGCATGAACTATCCAGGACCGAGGACGATGAGAGGCAATCCCAGTAACTGAAGGGTTGGCTCACATTGGTACGCATAGCACGAGCTCATGCCAATGTAGCGGACCCATCCAGCCTGGACGACGTCGTGGAGCGCTTGCATCGTTTCAGCGATGGGCGTATTCGCATCGAATCTGTGGCCTATGGAGCAGCTAAGTGCTGGTCGACTAACCGAACGGACAGCGCACTCACATTGTAGCACATCGATGTACTCCAGCTGCAGCCGTTTCAGGCAAGCCTTGACGCCGTCGAAGATGTGCTGTAGCACGGCATAAGTCCGCGACGTTTCACTTGATGCTGAATGCTCAGGACCGTACCTTACGGCTGAGACCGTACTGGTTGATTACACCAAACTCCTCTGGCGACTTCCCTGTGTAGGTGATGTCGATATCGCGTTTGGGGTTCACGGGCGACCAGATCTGCACAGCCAGCCATGAATTCCGAGCAGAGGTCTGGATGTAGAGTGTGCTGACCTTGGTCATGATGACCAGCTCTTCGCGAGGTAGGCTCAACTTCTTGATAGCATTACCAAGGATAATTTCGGAGTAGCCGTTGGAGTAGATCTGAGGATATAATTACTGAGTGTGACGGGGCATGATGAACGAGGACTTACATCGGCAGTATCGAAGGTGGTGATACCGTGCTCGTATCTGGATAGCAATTGAGATGTCAGTGGACATCGTCTCTTAGACAATGATCGAAACGTACGCATATTTTATATGTTCGAGCGCCTCTTCCTCGCCGAGAGCCCACGGCTGCCCCCAGCTTCGGTTGCCGTACTGCATCGTTCCCATGATGATTTTCGAGACCTTCAGGCCTGAATTACCCAGGCGGACTGTAGAAAGCCACAGAACGTCATTGATGGATGTGTCGAGAGTAAGCTGGAGCAACGTACCGTACTGCATCTTCTTCTGAGGCGTAGCAGCCATCTCGACAGTGTACGGGAAAGGCCGCAACGGTGAGGGGTGAACAAGCGTCCCACGTCAGCCTTATATCCCCCATGACTGACACTACCCGGTAGGCCGGTAGAACATTGTCACTGGGAGCGATGGCCTGCATTTGCTCAAAGTTTTGTGATCAACGGGGAAGGGGCATAGCCGACACCGACGCCTGAGCTACATGGCCGCCTGGACACCGCTGTGTGTAAGCTGGAGAGGTGCCGTGGGGTGACGCGTCGTCGTGCCGGCGTGCCTGATGCTGCTGGCTGAAATAGCTGGACATGATCAGCACGAGATTGAGCTTTTTGAGCTCTGTGACAGGGCGCGCGGTGGCGGGCGGCGTCGCTTCGGGGATCGGCCGAGGACACATCTATTCGTCGAACGCAATGCAAACGCTAGGAGTTTGCAGCATACTCCCGCACGACTTGGCGTAGGCACAAAGATGAGGTACAGGGCTCATGCCAGCGGCCTGTCCCAAGCCTGTCCTCGTCCTTAGTGCCCAGCGCCGCCAAGTATGCCAGTCGGTATGTCTGCTCAGATTAGTTGAGGGCCAACTCACGTCTCTGCGGAGGAACATACCTTGCGAGCGACCGTGAAAATTTCTATATCCCCCTGTGCCCGTCTGGATGTCGCTGAATATGGATTTTACCGGAATTTACGAAGGTTTCTTTTCCGCAATACGATAGCGCGCACTGGCAGAGCGACCTCAGCCCCAAGTCGGCGGCATGCCAAGACAATCCGCATGTCAATGCCTCGTGTCTTGTATTCAGAGCAGTCAGCCAGAGAGTACCCAGTGCCTTCGTACAGCGTTGGTGGGCTCGGAAATCTAGCCTTGTGCTACCGAAATGCGGCCTCGAATAGCGATGTTAATTACTGTACTTAGTGATGAAGGTGTTAATAGTGGGACACAGATTAAAAGCGTAACACATACCGACCAAGGTCTCGTGGAAGTAGAAGTTCCATGCTTTGAGGGTGAACACCCTGCACTCCACCTCGTCGTGAGCCAAGGTCAAGCCAAGAGCGCCTACAAAGCTTACCTTTGTTCAAACTCAGCTGATAGATCTGAAAAGAAATAAGGCGCAGAGTAAGACACATAAGGCGCCTCGAGTAAGCTCAATCCTTATCTCCCATACAAAGTGTTCTTACTGGGCGACACGTCCACGACGCGTTGATTAGTGTGGCACTGTTTGTGTCTGTCAGCGCGTTATTTGTTCTGACGCTGAGCGAGGTCGCCACGGCCACCTCGCTTGCTGCTTGTTCTCCTCGTCATCACGCTTCCGCCGTTCTGCTCTGCCTTGCCTGTCATGAGCCTCCCTACTCCTCCTGGCACGTCTCATCGCCTCGAGAAAGAAAACAAACGTCCAGGATCCTCTCGTGTGGCCTGGGCAGACGAGCCACAGTACCACTCGCTAGCCGATTCGCCACAGCGTCTTACAGTCTTTACTTCTTCGACGGCGACACCTACGAAATCCATATTGAAGAAGTCGAAGCACGATGCTCTTCCGTACCTTGAGCCAGAAACGAGAGAGGCCACGCCTGAGCCTTCCGACCCCCTCGTGAACCTCCACTATCTCGACAACCCAGTCTCGCGTCTTCTCGCCGCAGATGCTGCTATGCGGGACGTTATCGAGTCTTACAACATCCTGATGGCACGCCTACGCGTATGTCTTGTTGACGACTCCAATACCGACGCGTCTTGGCCGCTCTTTCAACCTCTACGGAAGAACCGGGACGCGCTTGTGGATGCCATGTGCCGGGACCTCGCATGCGCGCTGCAGGAGCCTATGGGAGGAGAGGACGAGGAAGTGGAGATCAGGGCTTTGCCATCCCCTGAGAAGAGCCCCAAGAAGCGTGGTATGACTGCTGAGCAAGCCAAACAGGCGAGGGACCTCTGCACGACCACGCATTCAGTCATGAAATTCCTCTCCTTGGTCTTCACGATGCCGTGTCTCTTCAATATCTTTGACGGTAAGTACTTCTGCTGCGAAGACACGTTATTGCGACTCATATATGCGCACAGAATCACATCTCGGCGATCTCTTGACCGGCGTGTTGGCCATCCCGTTGACGCCGAAACTTCCGACGCCGAACGCAAGGAAGACATGCGCGCTCGCGATATCCTTGCTCCAAATGCAACGATTGCCGGAGGCGGTCCTTCTACCTGCTAGGGATAGGATTGCCTACGCACTCCGCCGTGGTATCGATGGCGAACTCGGTAAAGAAGGCAAGAAGGGGTCGTGCAACGACGGCCTTCGAGCAATACATGACCTATCCCTCTACTATCCCTCCGTCTTCATTCCCTCGTTCTCCGAGATCATTCCTTCCGTCTTCGCGCAGCTTCTGGCCCCCACGCTGGTTCTGCGGCTGCAAGCATGTCATGCACTCGGTGGCTTCGCATTCGGTCTTGCCTCCCTTCCGGTGCAGGCTGTCCACTCCCAGGTTGCCTCCGATGTCGCGTACTGGCTCACGAAGGCACCGCTGGGATCACCAAGTAAGAAACCGTCTAGCCCATCCAAGGATCCTCTCATCATCAGGACGCTCCGCACCACCCTCGGCGCCACGGAGCCGAAGCACGTCGCACAAGGCCCTGTCTGGGGCCTCAGCGTGCTGACGAGCCTCATCGCTATGCTCGGCTCGCAGGTGTACGTGGACGAGCGCATGACGAAGACCCTCACGCCTCTCCTCAGCTTCGCCATGCGTCACCCGAAGAGCTCGGTTCGCGCGCTCGTCTGCCTCGTATGGCGCGTCATGAGCTGGGCATACTTCCAACCCGTGTGCCCGAAACTCTCAGACATCGACGAGGAGCTCGACGAGCCTCAGGAGCGGTACGAGATCGAGTACACCGCTGTGGAGCGCAAGCATCACGCGGCGCGACTCGCGGAGTGCTGGACGGTCGTCGCCTCTGTGCTCGACATGGGCGCTGGTGTTTCCACGATGTGCGCTTTGCTGGGCACGCCGGCCACGACTGCCTCCCGGGCAGAGTGGGCCATCAAGAAGAGCCTCGCGGTGGTCGAGGAGATGATCGCCAAGGGAGGTCCGACCTGCAAGGGGGCCATCGACGCTCTCGCGACTCTCGTCTCCCCGCACGAAGGACCGCAGCGGACCGGAGTTTTTGACGAGCCCGAGGCACTCGACGACGACAAAGAGTGGAACCCCATGAAGCTGCTGCCTACTGGCCTCTTCTCCGGCAACCCCGGCCTGCTTACGACGGATTATGCCAATCTCCCGAGCGCGGTACGCCCGCTGATTGCGGACTGCCCCCACATCGAGGACTTGCGCGCCCTAACGAAGGACGAGCTCACAATCGACTGGGTGTTCGACAAGATTATCGATATTTGGAAGGACGGGTTGGCTTGTATGACCTGTTCGTGGAATGGACCGCTACCGGTACGCCATTCATCCCCAGTATGCTCCTCTAGAGTCTGACCTATGTTCGGCAGTCTGAGATGCTCGATGTCTGGTCTGGGCTGTGGGCTGCGGCTGTCTCTGTTGTGAAAGGTACTTCAAATGATTTGCACCTTTCCATAGGCGTGTTTACTCACTATATGCGCAGACGACGTTGACTCTGACCGACTGCTGACGTCTCTCGCGCATCGCGCCGTCAACCTCCTCATCATCATCCTGCGAAACGACAAGCTCGACTTGAGTGATCGCGCTGAGGAACCAAACTTTTTGCCCACCGGCCGCACCCAGCAAGGCTTGCCGAGGTCGCGTTGGAAACCTGCGTTGAAGCTGCGCCTCGTTCGCGAGCTGTGGCGCCGGCTTCGCGATATCTTCCAGGTGTGCGACGTCCTGGCCCCGCAAGCGGAGCGCCTGCTTGTGGTTCTCGAGCGGAAGGAGCCCGAGCTCGTCGTGAAGCCGGAGTTGCCCGACGCCGTGCGTGGAGAGTGGGCGCTGCTGTGTGCGGAGGTGCTGGGATGCTGTGAGGACAAGGAGATGCTAACGTACTGGAATATGAGCTACAAGTCCAAGCGCCGTGCGGTCGCCTGGTCGGAAGGTGTGCGGTGCGTGGTGTGGAGGCAGTGGGTGCAGAAGTGGTCAGACGAGGAGGCGAGCTGGGAGAGCGCTGTCATCCTGCTCGCGGCGCCGTTCCTGTGAGTATCGTGCTGCGTTCTGGCATCTCTCTTCTTGCTCATCGGTGGACCATAGGGACGCAAACGCCTGGGATATGTCGAACGAGGACCTCGATACGTGGGATCGATTCCTCCGGCAGACTATTAACAGAGCACTCGACGCTGGTCAAGATTCCGTGGATGTCGTGGACTCTATCGCGCGTCTGGTCGCGCCGCATGGGGCGCTCAGCCTTCTCTCGTCCACGCGCATCTCCGACCTCCTCCTCTCCCATCTCGACATCTCCGAAGCGCGCCTCGTTCCCGCCGCTCTATGCGAACTCGTCAACGATACACTCGACAATGCGTATCCGCCGATCGAGCAGAACAAGCTGCCAAGCATCTGGCTTTTGCGCACTCTCACTCGCACCCTGGACGCCTGCCCCGCAGAGCTCGTCGAGCACTTGCTCGAGTGCGTCCAGGACGGTCTGTCTCGATGGATCTCAGACGAATCCCGCGTGCTGTCCGACAAGGAGTACAACTTGGACATCGTGCCGGTCTACCAGATGGCGTCGGTTGTGCTCATGAGCGTGCCGGCGAAGGCGGACGTCGTGGAGAGGTTCGCCGGTCTGCTGAACTCAGGCTTCGTAGGCCGTGAGAAGCCGGAGACTCTGACGCAGGCATTCGTGGACCTTTGGGAGTCGACCTTCAAGTCAATCCCGACTCCGGAGGACGGTTGGTCCGAGCAAATCACTACATGCCTCCGCGCCACCGGATTCGTCGTGGTCGAAGACCCTGACGTGGAGTCTAGCGATGCCGAGGAGGTCGAAGGCCATCTTCTGGAGCTGCCGCCGTCTTCAGATGACACGCCCTTCTCGCCGGAGGTGCCGTCGCCCATGTCTCTGGCCGCTCCGTTCGCGCTCTTCTCGCCTGTCCGCACTCCCCGCGAGCTACCGTTCCCCAGTACGCCTACCACTGTCAAGAATCGCCCTATTACACCCCCACGCCCACGCCCACACAAGTCGTCGTCGCCTGTTCGACCCATGGGCCCGCTGCTTATCTTCGAATCGCCATCGCGCTCACCGACGCGTGTGCCTGTCACGCCCAAGAAGCGCACTCCAGGTCCTGGCATGCGTGGTACAGACAAGGAGAACGCTTCGCCTCTGCACCTCTTCGCTTCTGTTACGGAGCGCATCGCCCAACGCTCCCCACTGCCCGTTGCTCCAGTCCTTGGAAAACGGGCGTTTGACCTTGATGACGACGAGGAGTATCTGGCGGAAGGCAGCAAGCGTCCGAAGAGCGACGTGCCCAAGGCTGCGCTGAACCAGCCTGCCAAGTTCGATGCTCGCGCTCCGGTGCTCCAGCCATACATCACAGCCTCCCAGCTCAGCCCGACGCGCCCGCCATCCAGCAAGAGGGTCCTCGACGGTTCGAGGACGCCTTCCAATCTTAAGAAGCGCAAGAGCCTGGTTCTCGATGCCGTCGAGGTACCAACGCTGCGCGAGGTCATGCGGAAGTCCGTCAGCTTCGACGCCGCGTCGAAGTCGGACCGCACGCCTAAGCAAAAGGATCTGCGTCGTACGCAGTCTGCGGTCAAGCTGGACGAGCACGCAGTCTACCCTGCATCGCCATCTAAGAAGCGTAAAGTTGCGTCGCTCCCCGACAGGGCCCATCGCCGGCACAAAGACGGCGAGGATGACCAGTGGACTCCGTCGTCGTCGCTCAGCTCGCCTCTGAGAAAGTTGCGGGCGATGCCGGAGATCGGTAGTGGTAAGTTCAAGCATTTCGCCTACTGGAGCGTATCTTAACTGATTTCTTACGCAGACGACTCCATCATGCTCGAACCCTCCGTCGACTTGCTCTCGGATGTGCCCTCGTCTGACGACGATCCACATCGCTTCCTTGGCGTCGTCACGCCTCACCGCCTCGTCTCGCCCGCGGTCCGTCGCCTCAAGGACTTCGATGCCTTCGACGAGCCTGGTAGCGACGACTCGAACATGAGCGCGAGCCCCACGACGGACCGCGTTGCGCGCATGTCGGTCGAGAAAAACAAGCGAGGCATGGGCTTGTCCCCTCTCGCCGCGAGTAGGAGCCCGTTGGCCCCTTTGACTTTGTTCAGGTCGTAGATGGCCTGACGTCTGGAATTCTTTCTGCAACTTCGCCCTCTTTTACTGTACATTGATGTCAAGTTCATCTTGCTTTGTAGTTTTCAACGGAACAGTCCATCCAACATCTTGGCATCGCGCATAGGTTGTTGCAAGTTTACTCGTGCTGTGTAATGAAGTACATATCGTCTCTCGGAAGTGTTCATACGCCTCCTCAATTATCCCGAGCTTGAGCGAAAGTCGAAAGGTATACGTATTGATCTTCATTATCCGTCAGACCCGCATCTGCCATGAATGCACTGTACACTTGCCCATTTATCGTGGATCCTGAGCTGGAATTTGGATAAGCTCAAGGGCCTTCTGCTCGATCAAACGAGGGAAGATCTTCCGTAGACAGGCCTCCAGATCTTCGCCGAGCGGATTGTACAGCTCGTGCCACCGGCACTCTATCTTCGCCGCATGCGACTGGCTAACGATCTCTACCAGCATCCTGTCGATATCTGTTTCGAAATCGAGGTCGAGTTCTTCCGGCTCCGGTTCGGGAAGCTCGTGCGTGTCGCGATCAAAATGAAAAATTAAAACGAGACGACGGAGAGCGGGGAATTGGTTCGCAGTGATCTGGGCGGCCGAGAGGACCTCGGCCAATGTTTCGATTGAGTAGGCCACGTAAGGAAGTTTGAGGTCTATCTCCAGTAACAGTTCTTCCAAGCGCGGGCCCCGCAGCGCGTTAGACACCAGCCTAGCTGGGGTTCCGTATCCGTCCGCTAAACAATTGGAGTCATTCGCTATCCTTGCGCCATGTATCGGCACCTACCTCCGTAGCCTTGAACCAGATACATTCGTAAGTGGCGCATGGTACTTGCTGCCTTCTCGAGGACGTCGTAATATATTGCATAGAAGGGGCCATTAGGCACAAGCTCCACGCGTTCGAGATGGTCGAAATCGATCAAGTTCGCTGGTAAGTTATCAAACTCAGCTGCCTCAACGTCGATTCCTTCCACCGTGAGCTGCTTGACCACAGGAGGAGGAGGAAGAGCCGAGGGATGCGTCATGTACTCCATGTGTGTGAGACCGCAGTGTCGCCAAGTTAATAGGCGTATGTCTTCAAAGAAGCGCAGCAGGCAGACCATATCGCTGGAGCTGGGTTCGAAGGAAGGATAGGATAATTCCAGGTGGAGCAGCGAAGTACGATACGCAGGATATACGAAGTAGTCGGGGAAGATCAGCCAAATATCACTGAGGAACAGCTTGTGCACGTTCGGTGTCATGCGGAGTAAGGTGGCGAAGTGGTCAGCGTCGAGCATGTTGTGACGAGACTGCTGTCGAGGAGTGGACTGATGCAGCTGAAGATGGCGTATACTGGCTCCTAATTGTGGATGCTCCTTCAAGAACTTGACGAATGCGCTCAGTTTTGTAGTGGGTGGCGGGCTCGCTGGCAGTTCCTCGCATCCGAGGCCTAGTTTCCCGAAGCGCTGCTCGAGGGATGGACACGGGAGATCAACGTAAACGTGGCGAAAGAGGTGCTCTTGCGCTACAGCAGTCCACGAGCGCGCGACAAGAGTACAGGCTCGGAGATCGGCTTTGCCTTCGCCAGGCTTGGGATGAAGATGGTTTACGATCTCGTCGAGAAGCTCGTTGGCCAGAGTCGCTGCCATGAGGGCAATGCTACACCATTCAATCTCAGCGTAAGTAGACACACGTTAATGAGTAGAGTAAGGTGCACCTTTCCTGCGGTTGTGTTAGTCTTCGTGACACAAAGGTTCCAGACGCGAGACGCGCGGAATCACATCTGCCATCCGGCGGTATCCGGGGTCATCCCCTGGCCCTTCTGCTGCGTTTCGTGGAGTCGAGCTGTTGGTGAGGTTACGCTTCCACTCCCTCTCAGTTTTACAATCAGTGTCATTCTCCACCTGCAAGACAAAACATCAGGCAGCATTAGAGGTTGACGTCCTCGTTGTGCACGTTGGCGAGTGTCCGGGGCCCTGTCGTGGCTGGGGTGTCCAGGGTACCTGAGCGCTAGCATTTTAGCATCCTTCGTGACGCCGCCGCGGACGTCCGCCATCGCTGCGCTAGTCAGTTTTACGATGTTCATACCGCACCGTCTCACAGCCCAGTTTCATCCGTCGAAGATACTCAAACACAGTCTCTGTTTTCTTAAATACTTACCTCGCTGATGCGGTGTGCCCGCGCTAGAAGTCAGGATCGTAACTGTCCTGCAACCGTCCGCCAGCGGAGGTCAGCGGGAGCCGGTAACATACCGGATTCACTGCGACAGAAGCTTACCAACGTAGCCGCGGTCTGAGGCCCGGAGATTCTGGTGTATGCATGAGTTACCTGTACTTCACCAGTGGTCTCACTGACATGCAAGACGCTTGCAGGCATATTTGATACAAGCTATGTCACCATCCCTTCCTGTCTCTACCAAGACGGGACACAGCGCGTCAGAGGTGTTTCGGTTCCCACAGATTACTGTTATCCGGAGGATACCTGGTCCAAGATGGACAGTGAATCTCCTACTAGCGGTCAGCTGGCGCGGCAACGTCGGTTTCACTCAAGTCGGACTCAACCGTTTCACCCCAGCCAAGCTGCCCCACCGTGGGCATCGCTCCGCTACTATGCGCGTTGTAGTGTTGCGGCGCGTGTATAAATATGCAGGCACCGCGTACGCAGAGGAGGCCGGCCTGTCAAAGCCTTCTCCATCATGCGCACGCCAGACATCCTGCGCGACTCGCTCTTCGGGCGCATCGTCTACTACGCGTCTGGACGTCATCTGTTCAGGTGCCCTGAAGAGCTTCCGGGCTTTGTTCTGCCTACACGGTACGCAGGTCATCCGGAGAACCTAGCTCCCTCTGCAAACCGGCCCGCGAGCCCTTCGCTGTCGAGCCACCCTTCCCAAGTCGGCTCGGCCCCAGACGCAGAGGAAAGGCGAACATCGAAGGCACCTCTCCTCGATGA
The DNA here is from genome assembly GCA_019973155.2 of Phanerochaete sordida. Taxonomy (NCBI): domain Eukaryota; kingdom Fungi; phylum Basidiomycota; class Agaricomycetes; order Polyporales; family Phanerochaetaceae; genus Phanerochaete; species Phanerochaete sordida. Next base: position 18,565 of record BPQB01000087.1, read on the forward strand.
CGCTACGACGGAGCATGCCGAGAAGAACGAGTCCCACATGCCGCATCGCGAGAGCGGGATGGCTCACGAGGTGCTCCACCTGCACCCGCACGACGCAGAGAAGGGCGACATCGCGGCGATGGAGAGAGAAGAAGAACGCATCAACTCCAATCCGAACATTGTCGACTGGTATGGCCCTGACGATCCCGAATCTCCAGCCAATGTGAGTGCGCGCGCCCATTGTTGTTCGCGCTGCTGATCGTCGCCCAGTGGTCTCCCCTGAAGAAGTGGTTCGTCAGCTTCCAAGTATGCCACATCACATTCGCAATCTACATCGGCTCGGCGATCTTTGCGCCAGGTATCTCGGACTTGGCGCAGAAGTTCGGGATCTCACTTGTGGCAGGGAACCTGGGCATCACGATGTTTGTCCTTGGATATGCGATTGGGCCAGTGCGTGTACTTGTTCCTTTTTGGGACCTAGCTCACCTCTTCGGCCACAGATGTTCCTCTCGCCCATGAGCGAAATCCCGCAGTTCGGCAGGGCCCCGGTGTACCTGACCACCTTCCTCATTTTCACGCTCGTCCAAATCCCGACCGCGCTCGCGAAGAACCTCGGCGCGCTGCTGCCTCTGCGGTTCCTCGCCGGCTTCGTCGGCTCGCCGCCGCTGGCGACGGGCTGCGCGAGCCTCGCGGACATCTGGCCGCCGGAGTACCAGGTCGTCGCAATCGGCGTGTGGAGCATCGCCGCGATGTGCGGGCCGACGCTGGGCCCGCTCGTCGGCGGCTTCGCGGCGCAGGCTGAGGGCTGGACGTGGACGATCTGGATGCTGCTCTGGCTCGGCGCCGTCACCTGGGTCTTCCTCGCGCTGCTCATGCCTGAGACGTCCTCGCAAGCGTGAGCGTCGTGCACCTATCATCCAACGGGCTTGCTCATCGGGCGTGCGTCCGCAGGATCCTGTACCGCAGAGCCGTGCGCCTGCGCAAGCTGACGGGAAACGCGAACCTGAAGTCGCAGGCCGAAATTGAGGCGGAGCACATGACGGTGCACGAGATCGCGATGATGACCCTCGTACGCCCGTTTTACCTCGGGTTCCGGGAACCCATCGTCACGTTCTGGAACTTCTATCTGGGGATGGTCTACGGTGGGTGCGCTGTTCAGCTTCGAGAATGCCTAGGACTCACGACTTGTAGGTATTTTGTATTGTTTCATTGCGTCCTTCGACGTAGTCTTTATTGAGCACCATCACTTCAACCTTGGGCAAAATGGCCTTGCGTTCCTCGTAAGTCATCATCACGAAAAGTTCCTCTGCACACCAAATCTGAGAGGTCCACAGGGCATCATCATCGGCGTCATCATCGCATTCTTTGGCTTTTGCCTTGGGCTTTTTACATGCTCAAGCCAAAGATAGTCAGAGGAGGTACGGATGGGGCAGACTCGCTCGAAGAACTTGCGACTCATTTACGATATCAGATTTCGTGCCAGAAGATCGACTTCCACCTGCGTTCTTTGGCTCTTTCTTCTTTCCGGCGAGTGTCAAACATGTCGATTTTGCCGCAGGCTGACCCATGCTTCGTCGACGCAGATATCGCTGTTCTGGTTTGGCTGGACAAGCGCCGGTGGAGTTCACTGGATCTCGCCAGTGCTTGCTGGTGGACTGTGGGCAATGGGCGCGTTCTACCTCTTCCAGGCGGGCATGAAGTGCGTATATGGATCCTCGTGGATGCGTCTCCGCGCGCTCACTTCCTAGTAGCTACCTGGCTGACTGCTACCCGCGCTATATCGCGTCTGTGCTTGCGAGCAACGATCTCTTCCGGTCCTTCATCGGCGCTGCTTTTCCAGTGTTCAGCACAGGTACAGACCGTCATATTTGTTGCGATTTTCTAGGGTGCAGTGGTCCCTAATTCTCCTCTTCTCAGCGTATTTCCACAATTTGGGTGTGGGTCCTGCGTTGAGCATCATCGGAGGCATAGCTTTTGGCATGCTGCCAATCCCGTTCATTCTGTGAGTAATCTTCATGAACCTATGAGCCATAGATGGCTCATTGCATCCCGCCCTGCAGCTATCGCTACGGACATAAAATCCGTGCCTGGTCGAGCTTCACTAACTGAAAAAAGACTGGGCGCCGGCGGCGTGGTGCTTCTGAGTAGAACACAGCCTCTAATATAGGACCAAGAGACAATTTAGATCTACTGTCGGATGGGGGGAAGTGGGAAAGTTTCGGCGCTTGTCACCTTCTGACTTCGTTTGTGCCGGGACGCTCCAAACAATTATGCAGCAGCGTAAGCTATCATCTGAAGCACCTGCCTTGAAAATATGAGAATTTCTGGGAGGGACATGGAGGAGAGGCGGGCGAAATGGGACGGGAGGGGGAACTGGGAAATCTCAGACGCCGTGATCACACAAGCGAGGCGCCGGAGAGCTCGTTTGCGAATCCGTCCATAACCCACCCACTACTTCGTAAAATATTCTGATACTTGGGAATCTGGTTGAAGATGACCACACCATAGTGATAATATGGTTTAAGTCGCTGTATGCTTCCTCTGGCTCGCACGAGCTTGAGTGAACGCGCCATCAACTTTTGAGATCCAGAAATCCGATCTTTGATGTCTGCTTTCTCTTCTTTCACCGTCCTGTGGCTTACCACAGACTCTTACTGCCTATATTATGCGCTAAATACACTTGCATACCGCCTAACTACATGTCTTCCAACAGCGAAAATTTTCGGTGCAGCGCAAGGTGCGAAGTCGGGGGAAGTGGGAAATATCGCGTTTTCCCACTTCCCCCCACCTGACAGTACTAGCTGTGTACCGGACACAGGGCGAGTTGCTTACCCAACCATGTCGGCGAGAAGAGAGGTCCTCGGGGTCATGGGCGAAGGCGCTGCGGTGGCTGAGTCAGCTAGAGGCGGGGAAGCTTCTGGGCGCTTGTGGGCTCTGCTGAGCAGCGAGCAGGACGGAGACCAAGCTCGGAGGCTTGCGTGTGCTGGCCGCGCGTCCCTCCCTATATATCCCTCGTTTTCACCCGGAACAACCCATACCACATCTCTACTCTGAACCCCCACCATGGCCAGCTCCTCGACCCCCGCCCCCGAGCGCGACGCCCACCTCCTCGCCGTCGGGCAGCAGTGCTCCGCGGAGCTCTGCCATCTCGTCGACTTCCTGCCGTTCAAGTGCCAGCACTGCGCACAGCCGTTCTGCGCGGACCACTTCCTCCCGGCGCAGCACAAGTGCGCGGAGTACGGCGAGAGCAAGCACAACCGCGTCGCGCCGTCATGTACGTGCTTCCCGCCCCCCGCGCGTTGCCAGGACTGACCGTCGCGACAGGCCCGCTCTGCAACACCCCCGTGGCGATCCCGCCCGGGCAGGACCCGAACGTCCGCATGGAGCGACACATCAACACCGAGTGCTCGGTCATGACGGGGCGCACCGCGAAGAGCAAGACGCCGCACTGCGCGCGGGCCAAGTGTGGCAAGGTGCTGTTCCAGCCTATCAAATGCGATGTGCGTCTTGCGAGTCCTTTCCTGTGTCCAGCAATGCTCACCTGTCCCCTCAGTCTTGTAAGCAACAATTCTGCCCCCAGCACCGCTTCCCGAAGGACCACGACTGCTCGTCCGTCTCCACTGCCGCCACACCAAAGCCCCAAGCATCCGCCGCCGCAAGAGGAAATGCTGCGCTCTCTGCCATAAAGCGTGCAACAGCTCAGTCGAATCCTGCACCCTCGCGGACGCCAGCTCTAGCCCCAGCCCCGCTGAAGCCCGCAGCAACGTCGTCGGCGCCGTCCTCGGCTTCACGACCGAAGCCCTTCTCCAAGACCGACCGGTGAGCAGACCTCCTTCCTTGTCCTCTCAGTGACCACTGAACAAATCAATAGTGCCCCCGCTGCTCCCACGCTGCCACAACCGACGCCGCACCCGCCCACCAACGGCGCCACGACCACCCACGACCACCCGCACGACCCACCGCAAACCTGCGTACCGAAATCCATCATTAATCCACGCGCGTTCACGCCCCCGCCGCTCTTCGCGCGGGCCTAATCCCTGTATCACTACCGCCACTGTGTCGATATATGCTGTGTACCACCGCGCCAGGCGCGCGAAGGCCGAGCGCGCGAGCCGCCTGAAGGCCATGCGCGAGCGCGCGAAGAAGGGGCTGCTGAGCGACGAGGAGAAGCTCATCCTCGCCGAGGAGGAGGCCGAGGCGGCGCATGCGAAGGACGGCTGCGTCGTGGCGTAATCTCGTACCATCTCGTACCATCTAGGACCATTGACACATACCCCGTTAGAGTACAGCTCTTGGTTAATAATGATACCTGCTCCGTCGTTGATGTACAGGGTAATTATCACAGTCGCTGCGTAAGGGGGTATGTCGTCGTGTGCAAGAAAGATTCCAAGATGTGCGCCCATAATCAAATCGCTGCGACGTGCCCTTCCGCTGTGGCGCCTTCCTCTTCCCTGCACCTGGCATGCAGCGCATTGCGCCCGTCCTTCACGTCGAGCATCACGTCGCAGGGATCTTGGACCAGGGTACGACCGCGAAGCGGAACGCCCCGCTGCGCCGCCCCTTCGGCGCCCCGCCGGCGCTCTGTGCCGCGACCGTGCGCAAGCTACACCATCTGCCTTTAGCTTCAGGCCTGCGCCGAGACAAGGATGACACGCACTCGAGCTCCGCGGGTACGGCGTCGCGTTCCCTGTCGCCCGCGAGCGCCGCGACGGCGGGGTGCTCGAGCGGGCCCGCGGCGTACTCGCGCGTGTGCGCCGCGACGTGGCGCAGCGTGAGGCGGTGCGCGTGCGCGACGGGGTGCAGCTCCTGATCCCTGGCCACACCCACGCAATCAGCTCTTCCCCGCAAGTCAATCATTAAGGCAGTGAGGCGACGCACCGGCGGCCGCTGCGGAACGCGGCGCGCGCGTCGAGCGGGACCTGGGGCGTGAGCGTCCAGAGCGCGTGCGCGCACGCCGCGCCGGCGTACACGCGCACGGGCGCGCTCTCCGCGTGCAGCGCCGCGGGCGGGAGGAACGGCGCGGCGCGGTAGCGCGAGAGCTCGAGGTTCGTCGGCGCGTCGGGCTGCACGCCTGCACTCTCATCAGCGCTGCCCACACTACTGTGAGGAGGAGGAGGGAGAGGGGGGACGCACCGAGCGCGGCGAACGCGGCGGAGAGCGGGTCGCGCGGGCGCGGGCGCGCGCCGCCGTTGACGGCCCACTCGATGGGGCCGAAGACGAGGTGCGGGAGGCGCGGGCCGGCGTGCGCGGGCTTCTCGAGCGCGGGGCGCAGCAGCGTCGGCTCGAAGACGTCCCAGAGCCCGCCGATGCCGTGCCGCAGGAAGGGGCGGGTGGTGTCCGCGCTACGGCGCTCTGCGGTGTGCTGCGTGCGGGGGGTCAGTGGGTGGGAGAGGAGAGGGAGGGAGGGGGCGTACGGTGTAGTGGTCGAGGAGGGCCTTCATGCGCGGCGAGAGGCGTGCGGAGGCCTTGCCGTGGATGTGCAGGTGCGCGTCGAAGGCGGCGCGTTGCTCGCGTGTGGCGGCGAGGACGGTGCCGCGGTAGAGTGGCGCGAGGAAGTCTCTGTGCTGCAGGTCAGAATACTGGATCGCGCTCACAGCGGTAGCGACGCACGGGAGGGTGGTGTGCGCCTCGTGCGCTAGCGTCCAGAACGCTTCGCACAGGCGTGCGGTTCGCGAAGCGCATCCGAACACTTCGTGTACTGTTAGAAACGGAGACAGACCTGTAGCAAGCTTGTCAGTGGCTTCCGCCCGACGTCGCAACAAGACAGCGCACCGGCCAGGAAAAAGACTTCGTTTGTTGTATACGGGCCCATGCCGCCAAAGACATTGTCGGCCTCTTGGATAGCAGTCACAGCCAGCTTGGTATACTCGGTATCTTTGGTGCCAGCAAGCTCTCGCAGCCAGTCGGCCACGCCCTGCAGGAAACGCGGGTATTCTAGGTAGACATCGGGAGGTTGACTAGGCAACGCTTGGAAAGACGACTCCAGGTGGACCTAAAAAATTTCATGAATGGTTATCCGCTAACCGCACTTGGAGCACCCGACCTTTACAGATATTTTGTCGGGTGGTGCAACAAAGGACACCACGCCAGCGTCTCCGAAATCCAGAGCAATGCAGACGGAGAATCCTCGAGTCTGTTCGAGATGCCTAATTCAGCTAATGTCGGGTATCGCCGTTTATGAACACGCTTCACCTCCTTCGACGTCTTTCGCACCTCCAGGTCCCACTGGTCTTTGCTGAAAGCTTGGCACATAATGTGATGCTGCAGTTCAACCTGCGGCAATGCAAGATCAGCGGAATTCGGCACGATGTGCGCGGCCTCTCAAACATACTTGAAGATAGAGGCTCTGCAGATGGAAAACGACCGTGCGAGTAGTGTAATAAATCTTGACCAGGTGCAGGAGCTCCTGGACACTCGTTTCTGCCATCTGTGGATAAGGCACCCTGATTCTCGTGTTAGCCAAGCTCTATCATCGAGCTGCATGCTCTCACACGCGAACGTGCCCGGAAGTCGCGTCGTAGGGCGCGCCCGCTGTTGGCCCCGACGCGGCGGGGTCGGCCCAGAGGTTGTGGAGGACGAGGGCGGCGCCGTCCGCGGAGTGGGTGTCGAGCCATCGCCTGGCGGTGAGGCAGCAGGCGAGGACCTGGTGGTATTCTGCCATGTCAGGGCGGTGGCATTGCGGGCCGCGCGCGCGGCCGTTGCTCGTTTGGGTCCAAGTCAGAGTTCCGCCCAACGCCTTCTCACGTCACGGCGCCTGCCGGCACTTTGCGCGAGACGCCCCTTGTGGCGCTTGATGGCGCTACCAAAAGTGACCGGGGTCCCCAGTCCGGACTTAGACCCCAGACCTACCCTACCCACGAACGGTCACGTCGGCCTTAGCATCCTCTGTGTGAAGTACTAGCTCCGCGTTATTCGAGCAAACATTCGGCTTTGGACCGCTCTTCTCGACCATAGGAAATGCAGGTCAGCAGCACGGCACATCACTCAGCACGTATCTATCATTACAAGTGAAGAGTGCTACTAGAGACTCGACCGGGTGTCGTCGGCACACCAAACATCGCAGGAACTCCGAAGCAACGCGGCGCACTTAGAACGTATACGACATTAGATATGTGGGCGCAGTATCCGAGCTCCGGTTCTGCTATCACCAATGCGATAAGTATGTTACCGCAGCTGCTAGGCGACAACTTAATCGTCGGGCGTTTGGCAATCTAACCTACTTCCTGCGCATCTAATGACTCCTGTTGCCTCTGTCCTTCATCTGAGCCGTCCCTCATAACGCTCGAATTTTAGGATTATCAAGTGCTCAATGTCTGCGAGCCCGTCATCTGCAGATTCCAGCCCGCCTTTCGCTCAGGAGAGCCGCGAGGATGTAGTCGGTGAGTGACCTTCAAAGCCTCTATCACAGCGCCTTCTACCCTGAATACTCGCAGAGGAAGGGACAGCATTTGAGAGTACGACCCAGTACCCCCAAAGCGACACACACGAGGTAGGCCACGACGAAAGCACACATCTGTTGGGGACCGCAAGGCCGACCCAGAATCTTCGGCCCTCACCCTGGTGGTACGTAACCTCCTCCCAATACCCGCACAGTCCCCTCTCTCTGCAGCATCTATGCTGCTGTATACTGATATGATGCATCATGAAGGTACATCTGCCTATCTTTCGCTCTCGCGACCATACGTGCAACCACCATAGCGCCTATGGTGGGCTTGCTCACCGACATCCTCTGCGGGTATCAGAACCCAGGAAATCTGCCTCCTGATAGAGAGCAGTGCAAGTTTGATCCAACTGTGAGCCGTCTCTTTGTCCATGCCTTTGTAACGATGTCATGACCGTGTATCATGTTCCCAGAACAACGCCTTCGTAATCATTGGAGGTGAGCAAAATACTGCTTGAGGAGACTTCGCCACCTAACAGCTGCGGACAGTCCACACTACCCTCATGGGTGTCCTCAGCTGCCTGACCGCAGCCTGGTGGGGCTCGGTGCGCCGCCACTCCCCTTCCTTCATCTCACCACTGACCGCACAATCCTCGCGCAGCTCTCGGACCGCCACGGCCGCACGCGCGTCATCGCGCTCTGCGGGCTGCCCTTCATCGACGTCGCGTGGCTCGTCCTCGCGCTGTGCCGCAGCTGGGTGCCGCTCGGGCACTACCTCGTCGCCGTCGGGTATGTCGCGCAGGGTCTCGTCGGGGGTGCGTCGCGCGCGGCGATCGTCTCTGGCGGCGGCTGACGCTGCTAAGCTAGGCACCACCGCGCTCATGGCGGTCATGCTGGCGTATATTGCGGACTGCACGGACGCTACGTCGAGGTCGGCTCTGCGAACATCGTCTCCGATGCACTACTGACGTCTGCCCAGAACCGTCATGTTCTCGGTCTTCCTCGGGTACGCGCAGCGCTCGCATCCCGCTGATCCGCGCTGACACGCCTACAGCGCATCCTACGGCGGGGGCACCGTCGGGGGCCCGCTGGGTCGCAGTCTCGTGCGCCTCGTGCATCAGCCATCCACCGTGTTCGCGCTCTCGGCCTTCGTCCAAGTCTGCCTCAGCGCGTGCTCGTGGTCCCTGATCCCTGAGTCTGTCCCTCCGGAGCAGCTTGCCGAGGAACAGCGCCGGCACGCCGAGGCTCGAGTGGGGAGGAGGCGCCGCGGGGCGATGGGGGTGGTGGACGTTATGAGCGACGTTGTGCGCCCACTTGGAGTAGTGTGTCCGGAGCGAGATAGGCAAGCGAGTGGCAGGTGGAGCTTGACGCTCCTCGCTGTGGCAATTGGGTCATTCAACGTAATCGCGGTGTGTCCCTCGAATAAGTCCTTCACGAGGCCCCGCTGATTTTTTTTGGATCCTTAGAGTCACTCTCCGTACATAGCCCTCTACAGCTCCCGGCTGCACTTGCCCTTCAATGCGGTATGTCGACTATCTCAAGGTCGATGTATGAGCGGTGCTTGATGGGCTTATTGCGCACACGACCAGTTCGTCGACGCGATGCGCTTCACAGTCCTAGCCCGCAACATATATCTAGCAATATGCTTCCCCCGTACGCTCCTTCTCTCCTCATAACCATTCCCCTCCCTGACGCCCTCATCTAGTGATCATCACAGCCCTCTCCCGCACCTCCCGACTTACATCTGCACCCGCCACTGTTGGCGCATCGTTCACCCTAAACCGCACCCTGGCCCACGTCTCCGCGGCATTCTCCGCCGGCATCTTCGCGGTCTTCCCGCTCATGACCTCCGTGGGAGGCGTCGCCGCAGTCATGGTCGCCGGCGCGCTCGGGGCAGGCTTCAACCCGGCCGTGTTGGGCCTTGCGGTCGACGTGCATGCGGCGCGGGCGGGGGCGCGGGAGACGGGGTGCGTTTTTATCGTGTTTTGAGGCTGAGTGGTGGGCTGACGGCTGTCGTGGCGTTGTAGGAAAGTCTTCGGCGCGCTTGGGGTCGTGCGGGCGTTCAGGTGCGTCATCTTACTTTTCATCGCGCGCTGGTTTATTTGAGCTGAGTGTACTAACTTACCTGTCTCAGTGCGGACATCCTGGGGCCGATCCTCATCGCCGCGGTCTACACGGGCACACTTTCCACAGCGCCCGCGACGCTGTTCGTCGTCGCGAGTGCCCTCATGATTATCGCGCTCATCGCGCTGACGTTCGTGCGCATGCCGGAGCAGAGGACAAGGGTTTTGGAGGATGGGGTATGAGGTACCCGGCACGACGGCGAGTAGGTGCGCGTACAGGGCGCAAGTATGCGATATTGTTCGTACTGTTGCGGGGCGATTGTCAAGGCTCAAAGCTGGCAGCACCATAGGCCAAGATAATCTGCACCTTTTGACTAGTGTTGTGCGTCCATTACCGTCCCTCCTCCTATGGCCTTGACTACGCGGTTCGGCATGGGCATGTCTCACGCTGTTGTCTATGATGGTAGAAGCGCAGTCGCAAGGATGCGAATCTAAGTCGGTGGAACTTTTCGCTGATATTTGAGATTGTTCGATTGGGGAGCACACTATGGCCATTCATTCTTAGGTTTAGCGGCAAACCTGGGATGAAATACAATGCACACACTGGCTGCATGCCGGACACCTCGCTCCGCAACGTACAAGCAACCCCCAGACCAAAATAACCTCATCGCAGCTGGCCGCTGTTAGCGCTAACTGGGTGACCTGGGCGGCTGATTGACGAGTCAGCGGGGCCAAGCGTCGCGGAACCGGGGATGCACCGAAGCGTTCACTGGCATGCGTGGCCGTCGTCGACAAAGCTCGACCTTTGACGTCCACGATGTCCTCCCCAACGCTCACTGTAACATTCGTGCGTTTGCTGCTTGTCATGAGATGTCGCTTGAATGACGCTCGTTGCATAGGTGCGACACGGACAGTCGCTGGACAACCAGACGGTGCGCATCGATGTCAAGCCGGCGACGATTCATCTACCAGTGTGCTGACCCTCCGTTTTGTAGCGGGGCCTATGGGCAGGCTGGAAGGACGCCCCTCTGTCTAAGCATGGTCAGTACGGTCCTAGCCGGATAGTTAGCTGCTCACCCACAGATTGACACAGGCATGAACGTAGGGTTTCTGGCTCGGATATAATCCTGCACTGAGCTGACGACACCCCCAGCAAGCGCGCGCAGCAGGCGAGTCCCTCTCAAGCATCCCCTTCACCGTAATCTACGCATCGCCTCTTCTCCGCGCGCTCGCCACGGCCCAGGCCATCCACGACGCACAGCCGGCGCCCAAGCCCCCACTGACGACCTCCCCGCTGCTGCGCGAGCAGCACTGGGGCGTCGCGGAGGGCGAGCCGTTCGCGGCGGCGCCGGACCCGGCGCTGGGCCTCGACGAGCACATCGCGCGCGGCGTCTACCCGCTGCTGCGCGAGCCCTGGCAGCGGTTCCCGGGCGGCGAGAGCCTCGAGGACGTCGGCGCGCGCGCGCAGCAGGCCGTCGAGGAGCTTGTGATGCCGCATGTCTGGGACGCGGCCAGGCAGGGGAGGAAGGATGTCCATGTCGCGGTCGTCAGCCATGGGATTGCGATCAGCGAGCTGGTGCGGGTGTTGGTGCTCAAGGACGAGAGCTTCGGCGAGCACCCTGCGCACCGCTGGAAGCGTATGCTGAACACGGCGTGGACCCGGGTTACTGTCGACGTAAAGGTGTGCTTCGGCTTAGATCCGTGTGCCTGCAGGTCGCTGATGCGAACCAGGGGTCGAAAGAAGGCGAGCCAATGAATTTCGCCGACGACAGCTTGCCGCCGCTCGAGATCAAAGTGACTGATTTCAACCGCTCTGAGCATTTCGACAACCTTGTGAGTCCCTTGATAATGACCTGTTAATGAAGAATGAAGTCTTACCTTTTCCCAGAAACATTAGAAGGGCGGTTTCGGAAGCAGTGCCTGCGACCCCTAGCAGAAAGATATTCGCGGCTCCTTTGGCGGAGGCGCCATCAAGCGTCCACCAGAGGTAGGCCAAAAGCAAAAGTACCGCGCAGAACGAGGCGAACGGAGAAACACTTGAAAAACAGACTGTCTAGATGGAAGATCAGCGTGCGGGGAGTGGAGGAGATCTTGTCGAAGCCTTGCAAGAGTTTCTGCACGCCTCCTCCTGTCATTCTGGGAGCCTATTTCGAGCTTTAGATACTTAAGCTCAATTCGCGCGCTGCACAGTCCCATACGCCAATGCGTCCAGGAATCGTGTCGTGGGATGCGTTCGCTGTTCATCTCGACGCGGCGGGATCCATGTCCGCTCAGGGGTCCTGGAGGACGAGGGCAGCGCTCGAGGCACTGTACAAGATGTCGAGCCATCACATGGCAGTGAGGCAGCTGGCTAGGACTTGGGTCGGGTGCACGGTCGTCGCTTGTTGGGGTCCAGGTCAGAGTTTCGTTCCCTCACCGCCAAGACGCCCGTTGTGGCGTTAACGTAAGTGACCGGGGTCCCCAAGCTAGACCCCGACTTGAGATTGTTCTGCTGTCGCGTCTCATCTGCGGGCGGGACTTCTAGATCGTCCACAAGTTGCCGGATAGACAAGCGAGTGATTCTCTCCAGACGCCGCACAGCGCGCCACAGAGAACGGCCCGTGCACCATCATGTCAACGAGATCGGCGAGCCTCAAATTGAACATCCTCAGCAGAGATGAAAGCAGCGTCGAACGCGCAAGCTAATGATGAAATGATCACGTTCTTCTGCACGTGTGGCTCGTGTAAAATATGAACCGACGAGGAACGTCTACAGACCGCGGACTTGTGGACACACCCAGCATGCGAGTACGAATCGCACAATATATTTCATTCCATGATATGGCAATTGATTTCTATGAGACTCATCAGTCGTTTCCGAATACGCAGTGTACGATACGGTACTGCGGCACCCTCCGACAGCTTGTGCGAGACATATTTTATTCAAGTGGCGGTTTGATAGCGCGGCTGATCGCTGAGTGACAGGGTCCGTCTCGCCCGCTCGTTCTCTTATCTTCATATCAGTGGCACTGTATACATGAACTCAGTATTCTTATTCTCTCTTGTGTCGCAAGTATACGACTTTCCTCCCATGGTACACGTCCGCAGAAAGCCAAAATTGATGGGCTTATTACAGTCACAGTACGCCGAGCACGCGTACAGCATAGACAGTCCCATCCGTATTCGACAGTAAAACAAGCAAGAAGAAGGTGTTTCGTGTCCATCTCGATTGGTTTTCTCTTTTCTTTTTCGCAAATAATGAAGGCCGCGTCCTGATGCTGTCGAAATTAGCAGCAGAACTGCGGCAGTAATGAGTATGCCCATCACCTGCTTCAAATCAGTCCGAGCAGTCCCAAGAGTAGATCCTGGCGACATTGCTTCACCCGCCGCCGGTCCAGGGAGGTCCCTATAATGGATCAATGAGTGATATGTCTAAGTAATGAGCAGGAATGAACTCACGAAAAGGCCGTCGTCCTTCGGAGCGGCATTCCTGGCCTCCACAGGCACAGCAGATACCATGCCTACAGCCAGAAAGGCTTGAACGAAGACGGCTGTGATGAAGACGAGTTTGTGGTACATGGAAGTAATGGACGTTCGCTAGAGCGGGGTGAGGAGCGAGAGGACGGCGCGTTGGGAGCCTTTTAAGGAGTTCGTTGTGGGAGCAGTCCGCCTAGCGCAAAGCTTTTCGTAATTGAGGCGCAGATTCTGCACCTCGAACATACCCCAGCGCGAATGGTAGAGCCTGCTGGCGAGACAAGCACTCACGGTTTTCGGTGTTCGGAGACTCTCTGACAGCGGGCGCTGACGGCCTGAGCGGCTAATTGACGAGTCAGCGGATGTCGCGGGGCCCGGGATCAAAACGTTGGCTGGTATCGACACGGCTCGTTCTTCTACGACCACGATGTCTGCACCAACCCTGACTATAACATTTGTGAGTCGGTTGCTTGCCACAGTGAATCAGGGTGTTGTCTAACGTTCACTGAGTAGGTGCGACATGGAGAGTCGCTTGACAACCTGGTGCGCGTTAACCGGCACTAGGTCGCGCGTCATCTGCAAATGTGCTGATGCGCCATCCTCCAGCGGAGCGTCTGGGCAGGCTGGAAAGATGCACCTCTGTCCAATCATGGTCAGTACGGCTACGGGCACGGATAATCAGCGGTCATCGCTCACCCGCGGATTGACACAGGCATGAACGTGAGATGTCTGGCTCGGATGCAATTCTGCTTTGTACTGACGATACCCGCAGCAAGCTCGCGCAGCAGGAGAGTCCCTCTCCAGCGTCCACTTCGCTGCGATCTACGCGTCGCCTCTGCTCCGGGCGTTCACCACGGCGCAGGCCATCCACGACGCACAGCCGGAGCCCAAGCCTCCGCTGACGAGCTCTCTGCTGCTGCGTGAGCAGCACTGGGGCGTCGCGGAGGGCCAGCCGTGGACGATGACGCCGGACCCGAAGCTGGGGCTCGAGGAGCAGTTCGCGCGGGGCATCTACCCGGTGCTGCACGAGCGCTCGCAGAAGTTCCCGGACGGCGAGAGCCTGGAAGACGTGGTCAAGCGCGCGCAGCAGGCCGTCGAGGAGCTCGTGATGCCGCACGTCTGGGCCGCCGCCAGGGAGGGCAAGAAGAATGTCCACATCGCGATCGTCAGCCACGGGATTGCGATCAGCGAGCTGATTCCGGTGCTCGTGCTCAAGGACGAGCGCCACGAGCACCCTGGGCACCGCTGGAGAGGCCTGCTGAACACGGCGTGGACCCGGATTACTGTCGACGTCAAGGTGTGCTTCAGCGTATATGCGTCTTGGCTGCAGGTTGCTGATGTGGACCAGGGATCGAAGGAAGGCGAGCCGATGAGCTTCGCTGACGACAGCTTGCCACCACTCGAGGTCAAAGTGACCGACTTCAACCGTTCTGAGCACCTGGACAATGTTGTGAGCCATTTTTATGAGCCGAAATAAGTGACGAAGCCTTACTTTTGTCCAGAAACGCCAGAAGGGTGGCATTGGAAGCAGTGCCTACGACCCCAAGCAGAAAGACATTCGTGCCTTCTTTGGCGGAGGCGCCGTCGAGCGTCAGTCGGAGGAGGGCAGGAGCGAAAGTAACGCGCAGGACGAGGCGGACGTAGACATCGAGGATCCAGACGCAAGACTCTAGAGTGTTTCCATAGAAGTGCAGCGGAAGCTTCTCTTTACCAACGGTAGACTATAGATAGTACGACGATTGCACGTGCAGGAACAAACGGTGTGTGATTTGTCTCTTAGCTCAGAGCATACGCAGAGGATCATGACTCGGGCGAGCGGAGGTACGACGGAGGTCCGAGAGAGTCTCGTATAAGACGCTGACGGCGAGGGTCGGCTGTCAGCAACAACCATGTCGGACTCCAGCGCTGTTACGATCACCTTCATCCGCCACGGAGAGTCGGAGGATAACTTGGTGAGATTTTTGGAAGTTCGTTGGAACAGCTACAAACGTCCGGGCAGCGCCCAATATGGGCAGGATGGAGAGATACACCGCTCTCCGAGCTAGGTACGAGGTTTCGTTGCTCCCAAGTATAGTAACTGGAGTACACACGCAGGAATGAAGGTCAGCTCTCGCTACAACGCCTGAGAAACAATTCTGAGCCAGACGCACCAGCAAGCGGCAGCGCTTGGATCTACCCTCGCGTCCACGCGCTTTGATGTTATCCTGGCATCGACCTTGAAACGTGCATACATGACTGCAGAGGCCGTTCAGCAGGCGCAAGGCGAGCCCAAGCCGGAGATCCTCACCTTTCCGGTCCTCAGGGAACAGACGCGCGGTATTGCAGAGGGCCACCCTTGGATCACAGAGCCCAAGCCGGGGCTGTCGCTCGAGGACCACTACGCGCAGGGGCTCTTCCCCATCCACCACGAGCGCTGGCAGAAGTTTCCTGAAGGCGAGTCCCTCGACGACATGGCGCTGAGGGCGGACGAAGCGGTGAAGACGGTTGTCCTGCCGCACGCTTTGAGGCTCTCGAAGGCTGGGAAGCCGGGCTCTCACATCGCGGTGGCGAGCCATGGCTTGTTCATTGCAGAAATGGTCCCCGCGCTCTTGAAGCTGGACCCGACGAATAGCGAGACTAGGACGACGTGGCGACCAATGTCGAACACTGGGTGGACGCGCGTGGTAGTCGAGATCGTCGTACGTCTTTGGAGGATGTAGATGTCAAATGCTGACCTCGTGAAATAGGGAGAGCACAGCCGCGATGGCCCGTGGCCCGAGGTACATGTCAAGGTGACGGATTTCAACAACCATGAGCACTTGAGCTCAGTGGTGAGTGGTAGGAGCTATTGCGGCGTAGTCCTGCTTATGTTCTCGCACAGGCCCCACTGTCTGCAGGTTCGGAGGAGAGGGACAGGGTGCAAACCTTTGCGGGAGAAAAGCAGGGATCTAAGGATGCTTCACAGACAGAGCAGCGGGCGAACTAGTCGTCTGCGTAGAGTCGCACATGTATTCCAGGGGCCGTGGACATTAAAGGTGGAGGTAAATCTGCAGAGCAGCTGCTCCTGGTTAGCCCTGCATCCTGAACGAGCAGATTGACGAACATACGTCTACATCGGCAGCATTGCCACATTACTGCGGTATGGGATATACTCAGGGCGAGCCGTACGGTAACAGCTTCTTCAGAGTGGCCGTCTGTGTGGCATTGGAGTACGCTGTCTGAGCCAGCCGATTTTTTTGTGCGGGTGTCTTGTTCACGTTCAAGTGCGAGTGGAATGGGTGTGCCTAACGCAGTAGCAGACTTCAGCAAGCAGGGCGAGAGCGGAACACATGACCAGTGCTCACCCGCTTGAACTTCCCGTTAGACAGCGACCTCCACCGCTTCTTCGCACCGGAGTGGGACTTGAGCTTCGGATACTGCGGCACTGCCGACGTCGAGAAAGAACGGACGGTCGACACCAAGCGTGCCGCGAGAGAGAACATGCCGGCTTGTCCTCCTCGTGCAGGTCGGAGAGCAAGTGCAGGAATGGCTTTGACGCCGAAGCTCCGTTCGTTCGACGCGCCCACCACCATCCTTCGCGACCTCCACCTCTCTATACCTCCAGTCTCCCGAAATCCCTATCCCTTGTACCATGTCTGGGTCAGAAACGGAGAATACTGTGCTTGGAAAGCGCGAACGCGACGGTCAAGAACCCGAAGACTCTATGCCAGACGCGAATGTCCGGGTCGAGGATGACGAGTCGGACGATGACATTGGACCCATGCCTATGCCGGCAGGGGCGGGGAATGGTGCAGTGAAGAAGAAACGCAAAGGTGCGCGTGCCGATTCTCTTGACAGCTTTGCCTGACTTACCAGGCATCCGGTAGTACTCCCGCATGAGAAGCTCTACCTGGACCATCTGCCAAGTGCAGACCGGTACTATAAGAGTTTCATGCACAGAGAAGTCATAAACTTCGTTGTCATGACCAAGTATGTGGTCAAAATCTAGAGATTCCCGATGCGCTTCTGACCATATGGCCAGAACGACCGAGTTCCTCATCACAACCTCCACCGACGGTTTCCTGAAATTCTGGAAGAAGCAAGAGCAGGGCATCGAGTTCGTGAAGGTCTATCGTGCGCATCTGGCACCCATTGTTGCAGTTTCCGCCAGTGCAGATGGTCAGCTCTTCGCTAGTGTCGCTGAGGATGGCACCGCGAAGGTCTTCGATGTTGGCAACTTCGGTACGTACCTTACGCTATCCTACTAAACCAGGCCGTCCTGACAATGTACCGCAGACATGATCAACATGATAAAGCTCGGATACACGCCACATGCCTGTTGCTGGGTTCACAAACGGGGACAGGCACAAGGACTCCTCGCTGTGTACGTGACACTACATACTTACAACCTAGGCATATTAATCATTCTGCAGTTCAGATCAAAGTACTGGAACAATTCGTCTATATGATGGACGTGGGACCGGAGAACCTCTGGAGACCATCGACAAACTGCACCGCGCACCTGTCCACATCATGACCGTACGAGCACCATATACTCTGCTTTCATAGGTCGATTGACATATTCGTTTATAGTACAGCGACAGATACGATTGCGTCATCTCCGCCGATGAGTCTGGGATGATTGAGTACTGGCGGCCTTCTGAGCCCTTCGAGCCGCCGAAGAATGTCCCTGGTTTGTGGACTTACAAGAGTACAACGGACCTGTACGAGTTCAAGAAGGTCTGTACTATCCTCACCAGCTCTAGTGTTAAATATCCTCAACTTAATTCAATTAGGCGAAATCCACCCCGACATGCATATCCCTTTCCCCAGACTCCTCGTCCTTCGTCACATTTTCGCTCCCTGACCGTCAAATTCGCATCTTCTCCTTCCTCAAGGGCAAGATGACGCGACGGTACGACGAGTCGCTTGACGCAATCCAAGAAATGCAGCAGGCGGGTACAGCAATATATAAAGTCGAGGATATGGAGTTCGGCCGTCGACTTGCTGTCGAACGTGAGCTCGAGCTTCCAGGCCCAGATGGGCGCATACCCGGCATGTGGATCAATGCCATTTGGGACGAGAGTGGTTCATTCGTCCTCTACCCTACGCTTCTCGGCATTAAGGGTAAGGGCCCGTCGGTCTCACAACATGAAGTGCGCTCATGTCTTGCCCTCCAGTCGTCAACACTGTCACAAACCGAGTCGTCCGTCTCATGGGCAAAGATGAGACTGTGCGGTGGATGCACCTAACCCTGTACCAGGGGGCACCCGCCAAGAAGGGCCTGACAACAGCTGTACGTTCCTCACGTCGAAACGGCAGCTGATTCCCTAACTCAACCTGCCTCAGGCTGCAGCTGCATCCGCGAATCCGCTGCTGGCTGAGAAGGCTGTCCGTGATCCAACGCTGGTAGCGAGTGGGTACAAGCGCCAAAGGTTTTACATGTTCACTCGATCTAACCCTGAGTGCGTCCGTCTCCCGAGTTCGCATGCTCTTTCTGATTTCTTTGTAGGGACGACAAATCTGGTGACCGCGACATCTTCAACGAGCGGCCAACACGCGAAGAGCAGCTCGTTGTCTCTTCAACGCCTGCGCAGAAAAGCGGGCCGTCACCACTCGCGAACGCCGCCACTATACACACCACTGTCGGCGACATCCATCTCCGTCTATTCCCACAGCAGGCGCCGAAGGCGGTGGAGAACTTTGTTGGCCATTCGCGCAGTGGATACTACGAGGGCGTCATCTTCCACCGTGTCATCCCCAAATTCATGATCCAGACCGGAGACCCCCTCGGGGACGGCACCGGAGGCGAGTCCATCTGGGGCCACGAATTCGAGGACGAGTTCTCCGACGACCTGAAGCACGACCGGTAAGTGTCTCGCACGGTCTGGGCAACTGCATTACTAACTTCCTGTAGCCCGTACACCGTTAGCATGGCCAACGCCGGCCCAGGCACGAACGGGTCACAGTTCTTCATCACTACGACGGCGACGCCCTGGCTGGACAAGAAACACACGATCTTCGGCCGTGTGTTGTCTGGGCTGGAAGTCGTCCACGCGATCGAGAACGTGAAGACCAACAAGCTCGACAAGCCCTTCGAAGACATCAAAATCATCAACATCGACGTCGAGTAACGCGATGCTGACTGTAGCCCACCCACATTTGTATTGCTTGAATGGACACATATTTTGCTCTTTTTCGCCTTCTCGTCAGAGTGCGACCCGCTCCAAGCGTTCCGTGCGATGGCTGACTTGCAGGGGATATGGCACCCCTGCTTCCGCCAGCCGGCTGCTGAATCTTCGCTCGAGCTGTCCAGCGATGTCGCCGACCTCGTGTACGAGCGAGCTGGGGCAAGAAAACTGCTGCAGCGTGTGGCCGGGCCCAACAGCCTGAGGCGCTCCGCGTGCGTCTTGCGCGAGCGAGCAGGTGAAGACTTCGAGGTCGACGTTGCTCAGGAACGGCCCCGAGTGGTCCCCGCCGGGGACATACGCGACAGGGTACTCGATGAGCACCGCCGCGAGCGGAACCCGTTCCGCTGGCGAGTCCTCCTGGGTGAATGTCGTTAGGGAGGGCGGGTACGGAGCGTCGCTGCGCTGCAGCACGCGTAGGACGTCGAGCCACTCGTCTAGACGAGCCCTCACGCTTTGTGGTGGAGCAGGCATCTGTGCGTCAGCAAATCTTCAGAAAGGGCCCATGCTTATGAACGCGTCGCGGATACTCACGAATGTCGCAGTCTGGCCCTCGAGTAATACGAAGGCTGGAAGATCGTCCCTTTCTAGCCTCTGAAGCAGGAGGACGACATTCACGAAGAAGAAATCCGTGTTGTCTGGGTCCGTGAAAATAACAACATGGCGGAAGGACGGAAGACCCTGGTTCGGAAGACGAGGTCAGCGAAAGAGTGTTTTGAGATGACGCTGCGCTTACCTCACGGAGCTCCTGTATGAGTTGCTCGAAGGCGCGCGAGGGCCCAATGTGCTGATCAACAGCGAAGCCGCCAAACAAACAGCCAGTTCTACATACCATTCAGCATTGCGCTTGACCAGAGGAAGGCAGATGTGTTGTGCCTACCGTACACCAAGGGCTACCAGGACGAGATGCAGCGAGAAAGTCTGCAGCTTCTGTACCGCGACTTTCCTGAACGCTGTTGATCGTTGGAGAGTTCTGCATACAGCCTCGACATGGTGATTATATGTCATGTTCAAATCCGAGGCTTGGCTCGACATGGTGGGACTTCTCAGAAGTCGCGTCGCGTTAGGCGCGTGCGCGTCCCGCTGCCTAAGAGTATGGCTAGAATATATGGCCGGGACCGCGTTTGCGGCTGTGCGTTGGCAGGTATGGTATATTACAAAGGACTGTACAGGCTAGGTAAAGGTGATGCTTCTATATACGACAATAAGTATGAAGGATGAGCACGATGCGTGTGTGATAATTTATGGAGAGAATGCGCGGAGCACCGAGCAACAGGCAGGGGACCAGTGCAATGCGAGATAGGGACCGGTTGTGAACATGGAACATGGACTGCAGGTGGATAGCAAAACGCTTAGCTCGCTCCCTGAGTATCGTCTGAGCCTCCAAATTCTCTCCATGCCTGTCCGCCATGGGTCCAGACATCACCCACCAGCCGACAGATGCTCGTCCACGAGGTCCAGCCGGGGAGGGCAAGCGGGCTTGCGAGGGGCGACTCGCATATTGCAGCGAGGCCTTCTCGCACGCTCTTCATGCCTGGCTCGCCGCTGGTCAGCAGGCGCAGCTCCCCATGCGGCTCGTCTTCCTCCGAGGAAGCACTGCTGGAGGCGTCATCGTCGAATGTGTCTGCACTTTGTAGAGGGGTGGAAGGCAGGTGAGCGTCGTGCAGGAGGCCTGGCTGGCCGGGAAACAGGATGGAGTCGTGAGTGGAATGTGTGAGCAGCCGGAGAGCAGGGTCGTCCAGGTCGAGAGAGAAGAAGGACGCGACGAATGAGAGCAGGGGCACCCGTACGCGTGGATGAGGTGTGTATCGCGACGCGTGAGAGGAGTGTGCACTGGTGCTCGACTGCGTCCGCGGTCGCGTATACGTTGAATGGGGATGTGCCGCTCTGGAATCGCGTCTAGCCAATATTGCTCTTGACATACTGGGTCGCCGTGTAATGCTGCCGTGCCTTTCGGAGAGTGTGTCTGTTGATTCACCTGCCGCGAATGACCAGGACCCATCTGCTACTGAGAGATCGTCGCCTGCTTCCGTCTCCGACCACTCCCACACCTCCACTTCCGGGTCAAAGCCTATGTCCACCATCGGGCTGAACACCGCCTCCTCGTCCTCGTCGACGTACGACAGGCGCGTCGCGGAGCCGTCATGGCTCCGTGACCGATCCGTGAACTGCGAGCTGATGCTGCTGTGGCGGGATCGGCCGACCGAGCTTATCGTCAGGTTCTCGGTGATATCTGAGGGTACAGAGAACGCGGAGGAGCCTCCGGGGCTCGAAGGAATTGTGGATGGGACGGGGAAGATGTAGATGGACTGGTCCTGTACCTCCTGCGATGGTTGCTCGTACGTGTGTGTCAGCAGGCTTTCCCCAGATTGCTGGGCAGTGTTGACAGCGACCCTCGGCGGCGGCGGTCTGTAGTATGTCGCCATCGCCGAAGTTGCAAGGGCTGGGTGGCGAGCAGGGTGGTGGGGCGGCAGAACGGTGTGTGGAACCCCAAAGCGATAGCTGTGGCGATTTCTGCAGGCGCCTAGTGAGAGACTGGTTCGGGGCAAGTTTGGGACGAAGAAGCGCCACAAAGCCGTCGAGTTTGTCCCGGATTTGGGCGATCCTCGCCCAACTTCTTCTCCCGGACGACCACTTCCACAACAAAGCCTGTTATCCTCCTATCTTCTCCATTCGCGCACAAATAGCTATGGATAGATACGTTATGCGATGCCCGTGCGGTAGCAACGTGTTTGCACTGCCTGTCGCGTGCCAGCCTTTCCTGTAGCCCTTTCACGGCTTCCGCGGGCTCGGCAGTGGCATTCGATGAAGAACAGCCGGCCTGCACCAGACGGCACTTCAAAGGTGTGCAACACAGCTGCCTTACCCACTTCCGCATTTGCTCAAGCAATCACGGGCAGTGCCACTGTACCAGACGTCATTGGAAACATTACATGAAATCCGCATGTATGAACACGTTTGTTGGGTCCCTTATGTTCAAAACCGCTGTTCGCTGATGTGAGGCGCAGCATCTCCCTTGACTCTGTTCCGCCAGCTGGATTTGCTCCTCGCGCTCTGCTGAGAAACCTCCACAATGTTTCTCTCAAAGCGTACGTACCTCGTCGTTCCGACAATTTGGCAGATTTTCGTTCTGACCAGGCCTGCAGGCGTGACACAGAACGAACTGGGCCAGGACGCGTCGACAGACCTTGCGGCCTTCCTCTTCTTCCAAATCGCTGCGGGACATATCGCCTTGCCCATACTCTCTGCTACACTCCTCATTGCTAAGACCGTAAGGAGAACCCCAGCTCTCCTCGTCCTCTGCGTGACATGGATTGTATCCGGAGTTTGCTCTACTCTCCTGTACGTGACATCTAATGGTGTATACCTCTACATGTTCTCACTGTCGCAGGTTCTATGTCGGCGAGCATAAAGGGCCTGAACCTGGCAAAGGACTATGTACCGCGCAAGCGGCATTGGTCGAAGCTACACCCCTTATGTGCGCCACCCTACATTGAAGAGCGAATATTATGTTGACTTGATGCGACAGGACCTGTACTGCCCTCGTTCTACTAGCCTACCACGTCCGGCGAACCTATGATGACCCTGATATGGGGGTTTCCACACACCCTCGTACTCGGAAGGAGACAATAGGGCTGATTGTGGTACGCATCGTTTAATACGCCTTGAAGATCGATGGTGTTGAGGTTTCAGATTTTAGCGATGCACCCTTCCGTTCATTGTGTTCGGAGTTTTCGTTGCTATTGGTGTTAATGTAAGCCACTGCTTGTCTCATCTGACTCTGACTGACGAAGGGTTCAGATCGCCCTCAAACACCCAGAGAAAGTCAACCGAGCTCAGCGATATTTTTATTGCTCGCTAGACTGGCCATCCTTGTGAGCTGAAGCACGATCCAAGGCATCTTGAGATGTGTTGACCAAAGGTTTGTAGCTCTGACGCGGTCGCAATAATTGCTACCATCCTTTGCGTGCTCGCCGTAGCCATCGAGAGTAAGTAGACTCGCCTCGCCATGAGACGGCGCACTGACACGCTAGACCAGTCTACGTTGCCGCAGCCGCCGCAAAATGGTGGAGACTACTCCGTAGGGGCGAACATCTCACAAATGAAAGCCTAGCGTTTGCCATCCGTGTCGCTCTCTTCACGTGCTTCGCCTTTGCATCGACACTGTGAGCACTTTATCTCCTTTTGCGCGTGCTTCGTCAAGCGCTGATATCTCCTGTAGGGTCAACCTCGTGTCCATCTGGGTTCCCATGGGTGCCGCACCAGATCTGTTGGCCGCTTCAGGTACGCTTCCAGGCCCGCTCCGCAGTCAGGTAGCCCTGACACGCTCTGGTCACGCCAGTCGGCCTGGCGCTTTTCCTCATCTTTGTGACTCAGCCAGTACGTACTCAGGCCCTTCTACAGACAGACCATCCCTGCTCACTGTCTCGCAGGGAGTCTTCCAGGCATGGGCCTTTTGGCGGCGGCGCGCCGGCACGGACATCGACGACGGGCACCTGCCGCAAGATAGCCTCACGCTTGCTCACCGGCGGTGGGCCGCAGAAGACGGTGTACCGTCGCTGTCGTCGTCCGCGACGCTTGGCCCAGGCCACAGCAACCAGACGCTCGCAATGAAGGACCGCCACGACTCGAAGCAGAGCAACGGCACGGTCCAGATCATCAAGCGTCCTGAAGATGCGTTTACGAAGATCCCGGAGCGCAAGCGCAGGTCGAGGATGCGGGATACAATTTCGACGTGGGGGTTCTGAGTTCGAGTCGCGTCGGGATCGGGACCTTCCTGGACTACATCTCGCCACATGCTTCGATTCCTCTTTCTTCGATGTGTTCATTACACCTTCTGTATCCATTGCTCACATGTACACTACGCACTTGCCAGAAAGATGTGATATTTCTCTCGCTACAGTATGCTTACAGCCAGAGACCCCGACCCTACCATGCCTCGACCATGTCACCCACGCTGTAATGTTAACGTAAGTGAGATCCGACATACAAGCCGGGTGAACAAGTGCCGCTGAGACCTGAGGATTGCGCAAACTCTGCTGTTCGTGTCCGCGCCTTAGAGATCCCGGCTCGTCACTGGGCATGGGCCATGACTCTCAACCGTCCATAATGTTGCTGTGCCAGGGGACCTTGCCACAGGCGGCCCCTGACACCGATCACGTGAAGGTTGAACGCCACGAAGCTAGCGTCCAACTCCGCGACTTCTGTCACCCCGAGGATCCTCAAACCGCAAGTCAACATTCGGTCGCAAGCTTCGAAGAGTGCGGTTGGATTACATACGTCTTTGCTGAGCTATTGCTCAATGTGCAGGCTCCCTCCCTCCGGCGAACTCAGCTCCCTGACTCATTCGCGGATACCGATCCTCCAGTGAGGTACAGCCAGCTGTTTGGACCTGACCGCTCGAGATCGCCGTTGACTTCCAAGCAAGTCTTCTGTTCCAACGTGTGAGTATTTTCTATTCTTACTCGTCTCCACGTAACGAAGACATTCTCCGTGGCTGCACCGCCTGACTTATTGGTCTGAGTTTAAGATTCGTCGTCGACAGCCCAGCGAAGTCGAACGTCCTCAGAGGTTTCGCCCTCAGTTGTCCGTTTGATCTCTTCGCACGTTGTCAGATGGGCTGGTTGTCTACTCCCCCCGAATCCTATCGTGCACGGCGACATCGTAACCCCGGTGCTCTCCTGGGGGGTTCTCGCCTTCGGAAGAAGTAAGGTACTGGCAGGTTCCAAGGAGACCCCAAGTCTGGTCGATGGCGGGAAGGAATGGTAGCGCTCGGTGAATTAAACAGTATATCGTCGCCGTAAGGTCTTGTAATCACTCACATAAGTTCTGCTGGCTGACTACATTTCATTCATTCAGATGCTGCTCCCCCATGCAGAGAGAAACTACGACTTTTCGGTCTCATCGCTGGCAGGTTGACCAACCTAAGTGTGGCCATTCTCTACAGCGTCTCGGCGCTTCTGTTGTGCCGTCACTCTTCTTCAGCTTAAAGTTATCCTTTGGTTCAATGGTTCCCACCTGCCGCCAGCTCCTCGCACACGGGGCTCAGCCTAATTCCAAATAAGATGGTATTCATGTCGCTTGCCAGAGACTTCGAGCATGCAGGTGGAAGGTGTGTATCCTATTCAAGGCTACGGCACAGTTTACGACCCGCGCCTTCTGGGATCGCAACAAGAGTCTGAGCCGTGCTGTCCGTAGCAGGACGTCTAGCTCGCTCTCCGTGTATAAAGGCATGCTCTCTGCCTAAACACTACGACGGCAGCAACACTTGCTTTCCACAAGTTGCTCTCTTCATTCTTGAGTCTCTACCATGTGCTTCCAAGGCAACAGCGCTTCCCTATCTTCTACTTATGTCAAACATCAGCTCGCCGCTCTCTGGGAGAACGCCAAGTCATGCGCCCTGGACACGACCAAAGGCGGCGCACCCACTGGCATTAACGCGCCTGTCAAGAGTGCGTATACGAGGGCCCTCTACGAATATCAATACCCCTCGGTCTCGCAGAGTCCATCATTTCAAACTACTTTTGATCAGCCAGAGCTCACCTTTCTCTGCGATCACGAGGCCATTCTATCACTGAAACCGTTCATGCGCTCAACCGCGCCGGCGATGAATGGGTAAGTTGTGTATCATTCACACGTGCGCGGCGACACTCAGTGTGCTAGTAGCGCCGCCACGCAAGCTTCCAGTCAGCTGGTCTTTCGCTATCGAGTGCCGTTCGAGCGTACTAGCGTCAAGGATCGCAGTTTCGGCATCGATGGCAACGCTCCTGTGCACACAATCAGGATGCTGACACTCAAGCTGGAAGGTGAGATTGCTGTCGTAGCTGTGCCAATTATGACCTCTCATTTCGAGATGCGCAGAGGCGACACTCATCGGGTCAATGATGGATCAAGAACAGGCTACGACCAGGTCTCACCTGCGTCGTTACCTTGGATTCCTACAGGAATCGGGTCACCATATCTTCTTCGATCTTCCCGAGTTCGCCGCTCGGGAGAAGGTCTCGCTGACCGATTACGCCCTGGCTTGCGACGACACCAAACTTGACCAGTACTCCAAGGGCGTAAGCGTACTTGGCACTCCAATCGACCGCATCGACAGCTTTTTGGAAACGCAGTGGGCGGCTGCACGTAATCTCGCCTCTGAGAAAAGGGACGGACTCGCCGCATCCATCGCAGTATTCGACACTCGGTGGCTTCTGAACAGGCCAGCACATACACTTTGCCACGCTCGCATAGAATTCAATGCGCCGGAGATCAAGGCACTCTGCTCTCGAGAGGTGGTACTGTGTTTCAAAGTGCGCAGGGTCGCGGTGTTCAGCTCAGCCGCGTTCTCCGAGTAAGCCGCCTCTTGATTTGTCCTGGAATTAATCCCTGTGGCTTCTGGCTTTTTAACATGTCTTTGCGTAGCGATCCGCCGCTCATCCTAGATGACTTGACCATCGCCTTCGTCATGAACGTCATGAAGTACGACAGCAAGATTGGGATACTGGAACTCGACTTCTCGAGTATGTAGTCTCAGCGTCCTTTGAATAGCTCTAATCAGCGGTTTGTACAGCTGCTCGCTATATTCCTGGAATCTCGCCTTCCGCCAAAAAAGAACACCCACAGTTTCCTAGCCTTGTCGCGCTTCTCAGCACGGAATATCTGGATGCTTTGCTCTCTTACTCCTACCACGTCATTTACAGACCGTCAATCCACACTGCTACATCCTCAGTAGGCAGCGAGTATTGGCAGCCTATACATCAAGTCGGCAACGACTACAGACCTCGCAGTCATGGTCGGACCCTGATCTGGTTCGAGCGCATTCGCGACATCTCGCTGTCTGCATGCGATCAAGTTGTGACCTTGTCCGAGGACGCCATCAATTTCTACTTCCGTTCACTGCAGATTCGGTCTGGCCAGGACCACCCTCTCTCACGGTGGACCAACGACAAGTTTACCGCCACATTCAACCCCATCACCATCCGCCTATTGACTAATCGCAAGGTCATCGTGTATGTAGATGTGGCGAGTGCACAGTACGGTTCAAAAGAGTGGGATCCTCATTTATTCCGCAGCCATAAGCTGGCTGACCTTCTCACAGAACGCAAAACAAGATGGTCCACACTTCTCTGAGCGATCATTTCTGGAACGACAAGGTCACGGGCACGTCTCAGGTCGTTGGAAGCTCTCTGCAATGGTACAACTTTGATTCTGTCACCCTGCAGCGCTGGTTGTTCCCCAACCACCACCTTCGGGTTTAGCGCTCGGGCCTCCCGGTCCTTACTATCGCGCTGCAAAGCCCGAGCCCTATGCAGCCCACCTGCAGAGGGCTCCCAATACATGATGTATCCTCCCCAAACGTGCCCGCCCCTGCGTGGGCGGCCCAATCGCTGGGATAACAATAGAGGACCAACGACAGAAGCGAGAACCCCCATAAGAGACTGCCAGAGATACGTCGAGACTTGCGCGAGGGTGAACACTGATACCAATGAGGGCGGAACGAACCCACCTCATGCTTGAGACAGGCTGCGGAGTGTACTTCGTGGCGCACTAGCCACAGACCGCCACGACAACGAACAGCGTAGTCGCGGAAGGGGGACCCAGCACGCACACAGCGAATCCATCCCCAGCCCTTATGGTCACACACAACACTGCTCACCTGCACTCCCAGAAACAGTTGAACGGACCCTCAACGAAACACTATGGGCCCACACAACACACGCTGCTGACCGGACGAGTCGTCGACCGCGTCGACCGACGCGTCAGCGGGCGCCCGCAGCCCCAACCTGACGCCCACGGGCGAGCGGACCGCCCTCCAGGCGCTCTGCGAGAGAGCGCGCGGACGGTGAAACCGAACAGCGCGAACCGTTCGCTGCCAACACCGACACCCCGACACGAACCCCGGATGGAGGTGTGCGGGGGCGATCGATAAGTACTTCACACCGTGAAGGCCATCAAGCATGACAACTCTGAGCTTCACAGGACAATCCTTGCGGACGTCACGACCCCACGTTCTCAGCATACATGCGACCGCAGTTCGCGTATCAATGTGTCGAGCATCCAGGGCCAGACGCTGGTCGGGAAAGGGCCCACCTATAAATCCGCGCTTGGAAACGGGAAGGGGAAAAAGTAGCCCAACTCAACCCACGCGATCAAAAGCAAGATGTCCGACAACCATACCCATCGCCCCATACGCAACCTCAGGCAGGCCCGTGCACCTATCCAGCTACTCCATGCCCAACGGCACCCACGCTGGAGGGAAATCGAACACGGATGTAACTGCGATGAGGACCTGGCCCAATACGTCCATGCCGACCTGTCGTCCCCCAGGCGCCCGCTCACCCTCACACAGCAACCAGAATTCAAGATACGCACGGGCCTATGGGTACGCATTCACGGCATGCGAGGTCTCCTCCTCGTCCACGACCTCGCCGCTCTGGAGTTCGACCACTACATCTTCCATCTCCAGCGACATGTCGCTGACAGCACGTCCGACTGCTACCTCGCGGTACCCTCCCGGGCGGTCGAACCCACCCCCGCCCAACGCTTCCGCTTCGAGCACCGCACGGGTCGAACCCGGGTTGACCGAAGCCTGTGGCTCCTCGACACCAAGATCCAGCCCCACACGGGCTACTTCTCTACGAGGGTCGCCTTACCAGGTACGCCCACAGGGTTGACAAATCTCTCCCCACTCACGAGCCTGCGGACAGGTCAATCCGTCGGCGAACAATACACGATGGGAGGAGAGGAAAAGGAGCGGGAGATAGCGGCAGCATGACGATGTGCAATTTGTACAGAGCACCCCATTGACAATCGCACGGAGACATATAGCACTCGCGGCCAGCACCCAGAGGGACCGGCGTACACTCCTACACAAGTAAAACTTAGCAGAACAACCATGAGCTCCGGACGACGACTGGAGTGACCAGTTTAGCCCTCCCTTCTTTTGGGAAGATTTTCGCACGCGCAGAACAGTCACGTGGTCTGACCCAGCTGCAGCGCTACCGAACCGAATACGAACCTCACACACGCGCCGTCTCAAGAACATGGAAGTAAACACACCTCTGCCTGAGACATAACACGATGCCCGCCCTGACATCCCGTCGACGCCACAGGCGTCACAGCCTGGGTACCCCTAGAGACGGCAAAACACCCAGGCGTCGGGACGGACGCTTCGCGACGGCACGACTGTCGGGTGGAGACACATCACTCTACACGGTACGAGGCACCCTATGGCCCATAAGGCTGACACACTCAGACGATCCCATACAGCAGAGGCAGTTGTACAGTTTAGCGGAAGCCCAGCTACTCCCAAAGCGAGCCCCCAAGCCCTCACACCGAAGAGCAGGGGCCGACGCGACGAGCCCACCGGCCATAGCGAGAGCACATGCACGCGCAGGGGCCCAGCCACGCGACGATAGCGCCAGCCCTGTATACGAAAAGCTAGAGCCCATATAAGTACGTAGACCGCGATAGCCTGGGCCCCACCCACTCAAGCCATGTCGTTCAGATGTGCCCCACCGGCCTCAGTCATTACCAGAATCGCGGAACTGGCGAAGGAGGACCCCGACAACGATGGGGCGAAGGCACTCTCTCGGACGAGCCGCGAGTGCGAGTGGGCGGCGAGGCCGGCCAGGATGATGAACACGACGATCTACGTCGAGAAGGCTTCCCCCCCGCTGTCAGTCGTAACAACCTGGATGTCGACGAACCCGGCTCACCGAGCGCTGGTGCGCCATTTGACCATCTCTGAACGAGGTCTCACTCTCCGCCCGCGCCCGTACGACGATAGCGACATCAGCCCGGCCGAAATCCTCGCGCTGTGCGCGACATTCGAAGACCTCCGCGAGCTCACACTCAACGGGCTGAACATCACGGAGCACACCCCACTCTCCGTCCCCGCCCCCTTTGGACCTCAGTCCACTCGCGTCCTCAGCATCATTGGATCTCATGCAGACACCACCATGCACGCGGTCGCGAGTGTCGCCACCAGACTCCCAGGCCTCAACACCCTACAGCTCGACGGCTACGGGGGAGAGGTCATGAACGTCGATCTCGAAACTATCAGTGACATCCTGGGGCGGGTCGCCCTCCCCCTGGAGGCCCTCCGGGTACGACGGTGTACGGTCGACCAGGTCACGGCGGTGAACCTCATACTCAGGTCTGCAGTCGGGACGCTCCGCCACCTCAGTATCGAGCTGTGGGCCACCCCCGACCCCCACTACGAGATTGTTGGCTTCGTAGCCATCAACCTCCTACCGCTCGAACAACTCCGCGAGCTCGACATCTTCGTCCCACTCCGAGTGGATCACGGCTGGTACGACATCGCCGCCCACGCATACCCCGTCCTACGAATGATCCGCCATGCCCCTCCCACCATCGTCGACACACACGTCGTCTTCTGGAACAGGATGGACACCGTAGATGCCTTCATCCAGGCCCTCAGCACCTTCCCCATATCGTCACTGTGCGCATACCTGCGCCGAATCCCGACCATGCAGAAGCTCTCCGTTCGGGCAGGCGGCTCAGACGTTAGCCCCATGCTGCGAGACCTCCGCTGGATGAGAGTTCAAAGGCTCAGCAAGGCCTGGCGAGGCGCGCTCCGAACGTACGGACATTTCCTCGAGCTCATCTAATGACCTGCGAACCGTAACTACGCCCTGTACGAATAGGCAGAGACACGAGCACGGGTAGCCACATGAATAGCCCGACGTTTGATATCGCACAAGACACAGTCCGGTGACCCCGCTGGGAGACAACTACTTGCGACGAGGCATGAATGCGCGCTCTGCACAGCGGATAGAAAGTGCGACCCCGCTGGAGTTCTAGCCCGACTCACTCGACTAAGCAAGCACGAATGGGCCGTCTGAGGACCAGGCGGGACAAGCGAGGCCGAGAGCGTCCCGCAGACCACCCTGAGAGCCAAGCCCAGACCGGCGAGACGGTGCGACACGGAGAGCTTGCATGATGGGCCTGAGAAACATGAAGTGGCAGCCCTGAGTGGCGGAGCGATCGCACTGCGTTCGCGGCGACGCGCATCCCCTGAAAAAGCCATCCGCCTCCAGATGGCCGCGGGAGAGGAACGGGAGTAGCCGAGCCAACCACAGCGGAACCAGACGATTCACGCTGAGCCATAGGACGAACGGGTAGGCATGCCCGCAGCATGACGACACCAGGCACGACGGGCCCTCATGATACGAAGCCGGCCTTCTAGACGAAGTAAGGGTCACGGGCGCTCGATGGACGCCTAACAGTCTCTTCCTGACTCCCCTGTCAACGGAAGAGGGTAAATGAACCCAACGGCTGAACGGCGTATCACCCGGTAGGACAAGGGCAAGACGCCGCGACCCTTACGCTGAACGCACTCGATAAATATCGTTCACAGAACCTTAAACAGAGGCAGACAGGCACGCGAGCTTTCATGCCCGACGCCAAACGCATACTCAGGTAGGGCCGGCGCCCACGACGACCTAGATTATACTCATAGAAGAAGGATTACTCCTACAACACTGGCAAGTGGAAACGGCCTGGACGAGCCAAGCGAGCGCGACGGGACCGCGATGCGACGGCATATGCCACGGTGTGCGCGCGGCCTCAGATAGGGCCTCACCTCCGAAAGTGAGTCCGACAGAACGCGAGAAGGCTTCGAGCTGACATCGCGCCCGACTGTACAGGAAGGGGAATTCCACAGCCGGAAGAGCCCGTTCAGGACAATAACGAGCTGACGGATAGTCGCGAAGGCGGCGCCACGGCGACAGCGCAAGTAGAATCGTACAGTCTGATGGCACTCGAAACTGTATCTAGGAATCACGCGTAATGAATCTGAAGCGGGACTCCAGCGTGGAAGACACGCCTGCTCATCCAAACCAGGTCCGAGTTGAACAAGGGGTCGCGAGCGACGCGACGTCTTGACCCAAGACCTTGCTTATCCCCGCCCCTGGTCGCAATGGCTGCCATACCTGCCCGAGGCGAGTACGCAGACCCACTCACAGCGCGGACAATGCTAACGGCCAACATCACACACAGCATTCCCCCTGATCACCTTCGGCAAGCTCCCCACGGAAGTCGTCGGGAGAATCGTGCGCGCGGCCGCGACCGACGCGCTGCTAAAGGACAAGATCACCACCGCCCACATCTGCCGCTACGTTGCTTCCATAGCATATCCCATCGTGTTCGAAACCACCACCTTCAACGCAAGCGCGTGCGGGGCCTGCTTCACCGCGGGCGAAACGTTCTTCTTCCTCGACACGGCCACGAAGGCCGGCGAGCGGGCCATCCCACTCGTCCGACACCTGGTCTTCACCGGCGAAATCAAGGACGAGGGAGAGAAGAATGCGTACGACAGCCATGTCCTACTGGGTAAAGTCCTGTCGATCTGCTCCCGCTTCCCCAACCTCAACGAGGTCGAGCTGGAACACATGACTTGCACTGCCCTACCGTTCCCCCAGGGGCTCTTCCCGGCCGCTATCGTTCTCGAGAACGTCACGGCCCTCACCGTCGACATCTACGACACGCGCGACGCCACGAAGGCTCTCACCAGCTTCGCACAGGCCTTCCCCAACCTGGACCGACTGCATGTCCGCACCACGCGTATCATGAGCGCGGCTGACTGGGTCGCCATCGAGCCGTCGCTTGCCGACATGGAAATCTTCCCCAAGCACTTGCGCATCGGGCGCGTCACTGACGACCGTATCATCTACGCGAACGCCCTCATCGAAGCGGCGAGCAGCTCCGTCGAGGAGATCACCCTCTACCTGTCGCCGACCCACCCACAGGTCCAAGGTATCAACAGAGAGGTATACGTTCGCGAACCCCACGTCACAAAGCACAGACTAACACCGAAGCCACAGACTCATCTGTCTCTACTCGGGGCGGATCGCCTCACGAAATTGAATGTCATTGTGCCGTTCTCGCCAATCCCGTCGGGGGCCGAGACGAAGGCGGTCACCCGCTCCCTCATTCCCATGCTCGCGACGCGCCCCGACGCTCTCGCCGACATCGTCATCACCATATTCACTCGGCCCCGAAAGCTCGACGCCCTGGTTCGCGCCCTCTCGGACCTTCCAGCGAAGGCCATCTGCCGCGCGCTCGGCAAGGGCGGCGCCGCCTTTCACTCGCTCACATTCCAACTCAACGTCGGAGTAAACAAGGCGGGCTGCGCGGGCCAGGACGCATGGGAGGCCCTGTACGAGAGATGCCCCATGTGGTTCCCGACGGACATGGATTTCGCCGTACTGTACGAATGATTCGCATACGCTGAGCCTATAGCCCGGCCGCCTCCCACTTCCTACGACTCCCCTTCCCAATAGCGACGCCACGACCGTTTGTACTATTAGCATATGGCGCGCATATACAGTATCCCCGACCACGTGAGACGTCGGCCTATAAACGACCGCCCAGAGCCCCATGGACGCGCCGGAAAGCGCGACCAGGTGATAAACGGGGCGAGCCCTACGCGGCGACTGCCAGATCACACCGCGACGAACGCTATCGTGCGGCGGAGACAAAAAAGGACTCCCGCAACCCCAGCACAGGGACTGGATTCAGGGCAGCTGCGCTGGTGGCTCCGCGACGAACAAAAGAAGCTAGGAATGGAAGGCTCAAGCGGCGGCGAGAGCCTTCCAAACAGAACTACGTCTGTGGGCGCCCGATCCTCGCCCGGAGTGCCAGTCACTTAAGCTTCAGCAGCGCCGATGGGAGACCCTCAACGAGCTGGCGAACTTCAACGACGAGATGCCCCGCGGCACGCCCCCTAATGCACACAGCTGATTGTGAAAAGCACCGTGCAAGCCGGCCAGAGATCCCAAACGGCAATAGTCCTCACTGTGCGACGACACAGGGCCCGGAGGGAAAAAGGCTGAGCATCGAGCCGCTCTCCGGAAGGAGCGACGCGCGCGAACGCTAGATGAGGTGAGGCAGCTCGCATACTCACCGGGTGACCTGGCGGGAGACGTCAGGGCGCGGCGGTGAACGAAACGTCGCCTGACCAGAACAACCGCGAAAACGGCACCATAGGGGGCCTACGCCCGGTTATCCGCTGCACCAAAGGCGGATTGCTCCGACGCACAGCGCATTGGACACACGATAGCTACTCCACTCTCGCAGGGGCGGGACACCAGGCTAACTCAAACGCGTACGTGAAGGAATGCATATAGCAGGCTCCATGACAGAACCTAGCTCATACAGCGGACAGGAACACTCCTGCACGCCGTCTGACGAGAAGGGCACCCCGCATGCCCAACGAAATGACACACGCGGGGCCGATAGCCCGCAAAGGGTCACGGCGAATGAGGACGCAAGACTCGCCGCTATCCACATCCTCGCCCTAAAACTAACCACTACGGTATGCCTGGCTCATACACAACGGCCACACAACCGTCACTGACCATACCCACGATTACAGTAACACTACGCTCTCTGACGACTAACTGAGCAAGGGCCAAGAAGCCCTTTGGGCCTGCGAGACGGCGAACGCGCCGCTTGGCATTGTGCTCGGCGCAGAGCACCTGAGATGCGATCTTACGGAGCCAACCCCCTTGCGGTACACGGCCCTGCGCCCCGGTCCAGAGCAGGACACGGCTTGTCCTGCCACGTCGTGCTGGCCTACGGCCCGACCAGCCCGCCACATAGACCCCAAGGACCCGCCCGACGACCCGCAGCGTCCGGAAACCTCGCAAACTGCGTGCCGACTCGCTCGACGAGACACGCCAATGGGGTAAGACCCGGCCACCCACTGCTGACGCCGCGCAGACGACCAGCACGACCATATGAACACCACGGCGGCGAACGGCTGTGCTTGCACCGCCGACGCCGAAGCGAACGGCAGCATGGCTGGCCACTTGGCCCCTCCCCCGGAGGCTCGTGACATGCACCACCAGTAGGAAGGCCCCTATAACCAGCGCCTGACGGACGGCGTAGGGCGGGCATCCATGCCCCCACCCAGCAGAGGCGGCCAACGCAGCACGAGCCACAAGACGAGCCGAACGTGGAAAGGATCACGTCTGCGGCCCTTGCAATAATGTTGGTACAGCCGGTACGAGCTTGGGGTCATGACTACTCGCGCGCACACGCGTCGCCACGTATAGGTGTACAGACGGAGACATAATATACAATCTGATATCCCGTCCGAGGCTATACGGACCATAAACGCAACAAGCGTTGGGTCGACGAGACACATCACGGGAGGGATGGTGGGTTCTATACATGCACACACGCAACTATCAATACTCACAATGCAACACGACCGGATTGAGGCCCTCGAGCCCAGAGCCCAGCCTGACAGACGTTAACAGCCCAGGCGACTCAGACTCGACAACGGCCAGGACATGCGACCTCACCCAGATGCGACGGCGCTTGACAGAGAGAGCATTCGGACCGCCGCAAAGGCGCACGCCGTAGCAATCCGCTACAAGGCGCGACGGAGCGGAGATGCGGATCGCGAAGGGCAACTCAGCGTCTACCGGACGCCCGGAGCACGTGCCACAAGAGTCGCCGACGGGCACACACCCACACACGCACACCGCCGCCAACCTGCCTAGGACGATACACGCGGGTCGTGAAGACTGCAGGACGGGCGGGACCACACCAGTGGTCCTGCGCCTAGCAGCAGGCGGGACATGCGAGACGACCTTCGAAAACGAACACACAGACTGGACGCGCAGGCACGTCTCTAGATTACGACATCCCGTCTAACCATCCCAAGATGCACCAGGCCGGGCAGGACCCCCAGCATAACGGCATAGCGCTCCTGCACCCCTTTCGCAACTCTCCGAAAATGCATACAGCCGACGTCAACCCCATATTGACGGATCAATACTCCTCTCGCCCAGCAGCGCCATTCCCACTGCCAACCACGGTATAAGAGATGTGGATAGTGGCCGCTATCCCCCTCCAACACCAGTCGGCCCTTCGCACCGCCATGCTACACACACAACACAGCCGGGTCGAAGGTGACGTGGCACCTGCGGGTACGTACAAGCCATTAGCAACGATACACCGACGGACCAGGCGAGATGAGCTAATAGAACTCACCTCCCGTGCAGAACCCATGACAGGTCGTACGAGACAGAACAACTGGGCAGTGAGCCAGCTCACGGCGGCACAACACGACCATCCGCTACGCGACACGACAGAGAGCGGCGGGGCTAGCGCGAAGGCGCTGGAGTCCGGCCCGATCTCGTGCGGGGGTCACGTGACCTCTCGCCCGAGCCTCACCGAACAAGAGGGCGGAGCGCCTGAGGTGCACGTCATCGCACTCCCACTGACGGGCCACCCGCTGCCCAGCGGAGCCTCTGTCGCGGTGAGCACAGCACACAACCAGAGCGTCGCGGGATGCACCATCTAATCACTAAGACAGTCATCCTTGCAATCTGGTCCCAACGAATACCTCACGCCACACGACCATTTTATTGCGGGCGCCGTTCTGCTCCAAGTGATCAGAGTCGGACGACACCGCCTGCGCCACTCGGTGCTACACTACCAAGCGTACCGCATCCCGGACCGCACAGTTGCAGTCGGACGGTACGTCTCGCTGTACGACCCCAACGACGCCTACCTGCACATCTGTCGCCGCGTCATTGCGGTACGAATGTTGGAGGCGGCGTGGGTTGAATTCACACTCGAACGAAAAAGCGACCTCGAACCCCTCATCATCTGCGCCGTCCCGGTGCGCCAGGGCTGGGCCGTGCTCCCGACGAACCTAGCAATCCTCCACATGTTCATCAAGCGCATCCTACCTAACACCTACCCACCCATCCCCACGACCCCGGGTCACGCCGTCGTCGGGAACGCGCGCCCACGATGGAGATGGCTGCGACGCATCTTCGGACGTGACCCCAACTAGGCGGCGCCCCGACAGCGAAACCCAACCGCACGTCGAACTCCTTCTGCACCCCGGAAAGCTGAGAGCTACAGAACATATGTACACATGACCCATGCCGTATGCTGTTACGAATAATCACATGCTGAGTCAAAGACCCTTCCAACGGACTCCATGTCAGGAACGATCCATGCATGAGAACGATGGGGCGGCATGGCACAGGCAAGTGGCCCAACGAACCCACAAAGAGCTGCTCTAAGAGACGACGCTTGAGGCGCGGTCGACCCACAGCACCGGCGCGAGCACAGGCTCGAACATTTGAACTTACGTGCAGGAGCGGCCCACCGGGCGCCTCAAGGGACGGGGCCGGCCGGCCGGCGAAGCTCATCCTGCCAACGACGCAAACCTTGCGAACCCTGCTTCCACCAGTGGATGCAGCGCGGGATGCTGCCTCCAAGCCAGAAGGCACGGCGAACGGTCAACATGGAGGGCCGTCCGATGACTTTGGTCACGCAGCGATAGCCCGCAGCGCCCGAATTGGAGATGAGGACGAACGCCTGCTTATAAAGAGCACAGAGGCCCGACAACGACCTGTACGGTTCTCAGTCATACACAGATCCGTACACTCGCTACTACAATCCAACATCTGCATCCCCTACCACAGCCCCATGTCCCCTGAAACCCGCTCCAAGGCAGGGCGGCAGCAACGGGCGGAAGCCCAACCTGCCGGCCCCAACCAAAGGAAGCCCGCCGCGAAGAAGAAACAGAGGGCTCAACTCCGAGCCAAATCCACAGCACCCCCGATAGTCACCCCAAACGCATTCAGTATGCTCTCCAATCATGGCGACAGCCTCCCGAGTACCCCCCCGGAGGCGAAACCAGGTCGGTGCCGTCCGCACGACAGCGCACAACTGTATCACTCACAAACTCTTACAGATGTCGCGGCGGTAGACAAACCCGCTGAGGCAGACGACGACTCGATTTCGCAGTTCGGTGACAACGAGTCAGAACTGTCGTACATCGATGTGGAAGAGGGCGAGTGCACGCCGCCGAAGTCGGTGGCAACAGACGCCACCTCGGACGAGGACCTGGCGGACAGCGACGGCGACCGCCCGGACGAGACCGAGCCTCCTGAGCAGGGCACGGCCACGCAAGCGTCACAGAGCGCGCAAGAGCCGGCCACACCTGAGGCCACTCCACCGACAGCACGTCGTACGTGACCGCATTGCGCTCCTACCGACAACGTAACTCATAACGTCCACAGCGCGGCTGCTTGGGCAAAGCATTATGGAAGCCCGCCGGGTTCTGTTGGAAGCCCTACAGAGCAGACAGGGCACGGCGGCGACCAGCGGAGGAGGAGTCCGCGCAGAGGGCAAGGAGAACGCCCCTAAGCGCAACCTGACCCTCCGAGGCCATGACCCGCGCAGCCGCAGGGGCCCAGCTACCAGCGAACGGCTTCCTGGGACCAACAGTGCGGAGAGCCACGAGCACGCCTCCCTCCTCCTCACTCCCCCTGCCCCGGTAGACCCCAGACCGGTCGAATTCCTCCCCCCGCTCATCGTCCCGCCGTTCCGCCCCACGTCGGCGGCACCCCCTGCGAGGCCGTCCAGACCAAACACTCCTCGGCCCCTGCCGGACCGAGTCTCTGGCATGACGGCAACTACCACCAAGACGCGAACCCCCAGATTGACGGCGGAGGAGATCAAGCGCGCTCGGCTCCCGGTTGGCGCCCCGACCCTGCTGACCACAGCGGCGGGGACCAAGCGACCAGACGCTAGCCGGATAGACCGCTCGCCCAACGGGCGGTCGATCCAACGCGACTCAGAGGCCCCGCACAAACGACCAAGGTTGCACGGAGCGGGCCCGACCCGGGAGGCTGTCAGTAGCCGCCCGACGCCGCGCAACCTAGGAGTCATCTCGGAAGTAGAGGACGCAGACTCCCCTTTGCACCTCCTGGCTGACGCTGCCGCCCGGATGTCGTCGGAGAGACCTGAGGCTAGGACCGACCGCGGCGCTCGCGCAGCGACCCCAGCGGCATCGCTTCGGGCAGACACTACGCGGCGCGAGGCGGTCCGCCTGGGCGGCCCACGCAGCGAGGCACGCGGCTCAGAGGATACTCTGCAAACTGATTCCCGGGAAGACACCGTCATCCCGGAGATCCAGCAGGCTTCCATTGCGGCATACGTCGCCTCCGACACCGCCACACTGACGACCTCGAACGAGCCCGCCAACAACTTCGCCCCCACGCCACCGAGCGGCTTCCCGGACCAACAGGGGAGCGGCCCCGGGTGGCAGCTGGCGAACCAAACAAAGGAGAACCTGGCGGGCTGGGTCGGTATAGAGGGAGGGAAAGTCCTCGCCGTCCCGTTCGGACAAGGAGCAAATGACCACAAGCTCGCCGACCGGCTGTTCTCTACCGTCGCGCACGTCCACAGTGTAGTTTCCAAATTCCTGGGAGTCTCTACGGTCCACGTCTCTCCCCCCATCGCCGAACACCCCGTCACCGATCTCAACCAGGCACCGTACGCCTACCTCGTCCACGGGATCTCCATCGGACGCGCGGCACAGCTCATAGTCCAGAAGTGCATCTCATCGCCCAACGTCACCGTCATGTTCTACCCGTTCGCACTGTCCCTCCCGTCGCTCTTCGTGTGCTTTGGCCACATCATCGACTGCGGGTGCGACATGGTCCGCAACATGGCCATCGCTACCATGACACGTGGACCCAACTTCGCTGCCATCATCGAACTCCTGCGAGAGACCCCCGGCCTTCCGTCGACCATGGACTTCGTCGAGCTCGCGCGACGCCTTGTCAACACGGTGCGCATCTCCAGATCGGAGAAGCACGGCAAAGGCGCATCCCTCACGCCAGTGTACAGTCTGTACATGTCCACGAGTATCATGACGGCAGACACGTGGAAACAGTGGCACCAACTCCTCCACGGATTCGTTTGGTACGACATCTTCTTGGCGGAGGTGGTCGTCCGGACCGATGTAGAGTGCGAGGGCTGCCACGGACGCGATCACTACCAGTTCGCCTGCCCTTTCATGCAGGTACCGGGCTGGCACGGCGTCATGCCACCCCCACGCCGCAGAGCACCCGCGACGGGCCCAGCCGGCGCGCGCACAGCGCCGCCAGCCACCGCTCAAGCCGACCAAGGCCAACGAGCCCAGCACTCCATTCAGCGCCCAACCAAGCCCCTAAAGACCAATCCGCGCAACTTCGCCAATAAGTAAACGATTCACCCCAGACTAACACCCCGGCCAACGCTCACCGTATACCGCTACGTTCGGACAATCGTTTCACCTTTCGCTTCGCGTCCCTGGCTCACCTATCTAACTATGATACCGCTGGCACTGGCCGTTCCGGTCGGACTATACCACTCGCTCCAGCGGCTCCCGACCTCAGCTCCACTCCAACGCCCCGCGCGACTCCCGCCCACGCACGCCCTCGCTTCGACCCGACGTCGAACGGCACCTGTCCCCAACGGGGGGATTCTCGTCATGTCCTCTAACGAAACAGAAAAACGCAAATAGGAAGCGGCCACCGAGGCCTGCGTACGCTTTCCTTCACTCTCTTATCTGTACTTGTAGTCGTACTATGCACCGCGGCTCTCACGGTATCTCCTCTGTACTTTTAGTTGTACCACTAGCAAGCCCTACCGGCTCCCGCCCCTACGGAACCCGATGCACATCGGTGTCCTCGAGGGCCTGCGCAGAATATCATGTTGTTTGCGCCTTATATCACCCCGACGGGGCCATTGAGTGCATAACGCCCCGCGGCGCGTCTATTGAAAGACACACAGAATGAAAATGGCGGCTACAGGTGATGTGTGGAGTCTTGTGCAATCTACAGGGGAGCTGGCGAGGTCATGGTGTCCCTCGGTCGGCATCGCGCCAGCGCCCCTGGTGGCCACAGGCTGTGGCATGGTGCGGTTTGGCCTTTGAGATTAACAGCCACGGCCGACTGGGACCCTCGCCCAACGGTACTGACTGCGTTCGAAATGCGGGACGGATGCAGGACAGGAAAGCGAGACCCAGGCGGGCGACAGCGGTACTGGTGACAGAACTGCTGCGCTCGCGAAGTGCGCACCCCGCGACGCCGGAGGCAGGCGAGCTCAACGCCCGAGGGTTGCGGACCGAGCCTCGGCCCAACGGCACCGAGCTGATTGCCCCGCCACTGGGCCCCTGGTGGCGAATATCACCTCCTACGCATACAACGAATATAACATACCAAACGGACGCATGTACGGCACAAGGTTCGAGCCTCCCGTCGCTCGGAAGGGCTGCTAGGCCTACTGCTGCCAACAGCCCACAGGATGAGCGGCGGGCGACCGCCAGCAGACCTAGACTTGCAGCTGTTGCTCCAGACGAGGCGTCGAGGAGCGCGGCGCACGCGCCGGGAGCGACAGTGCAACAGGTGCCCGCCCGCAGGTCGGACGGACACAATATGGAATTACCACTCACGTGTGTAAGCCATAACGTGCAGAAATCTGCCATCAACACCTCTATGCTCCTTGAGCAATATCAAGATGCAGACATCATCTGCGTCCAAGAAATCTATTGGGGCACGATTAAACAAGTGCCCTCTAGCAGTAACCCAGAGGGCGACGACTACCAAAACACGGTGGCGCACCCGAATTTCCTGTGCTTGGGCGCGTCCGACAAGTCACGGGTAGCCACATACATCAACACGAAGTGGGCTAACACTAGCCCAACGCTGCGACTACACCTGCTAAATCATAGAGACGCGGCGTTAATCACGATGACGCTGCCAACAGGCGACCTCAACTTCCTCAACGTCTACAATGACTCGACAACCCACTCAGCGGTAACCCACCTGGTGGATGTTGTTGATCGCCTGCCCCAGCTCAGCTTCATGGCTGGGGACTTTAACCTGCGGCACCCGATGTGGAATGCGGGCTGCCAGGACATGGCGGACCGCCGGCAGCGCCGTATCAAAGCGGCGCCCTGTGACGACCTCATTCAGTTGGCCACCACCGAATTGCAGCTGGCATTGCTCAACGACCCGAACGGTGGACCCACCTGGCAGTCTAACAACCCCAGACTAAGCCCAGGAGTCCTTGACCTGGTCTGGGTCGATGGATCGCTGGGCGAATATCATGGCCTAGAGGTCCTCCTGGACCACCGCTTTCGAAGTGACCACGCTATCTTGCGTTGGACGATGCCACTCTACCCCCAGGCGCGGTTACAGCCCTCCCTTGGCCGATCAGCTGAGGAGGTCGAGGCCTACCTGGCGGACGTCGCCAAAGGCATCGCCGACTTACCGACGACGTACACCTCCCGTGAGCAGGTTGAGGCTGCAGGAGAACACCTCCAGGTGCTCCTGGACGACGCATGGAAGACCCACGCGCGGACACCGCGGCCTTCCAAACACGCCAAGTCGTGGTGGAACCAAGACTGTGCAGTCCGAGCACGGGCGCTTCGCCGCGAGCGCGAAGCCCTGCGCCAGGCGCGACGGGAGAAGCGTGCAGCGGCAAGGGCGGGCCTGACGCCGGGCCTTCGGGACCTACACCGCGAGACACTGCGCCTGCAAGAATCGTGTCACAATATTCAGAATAGCCTTCGCCGCGCCACGCGGCAGGCCAAGCGCAAACTGTTCGATTCCCTACTGGATCGATTGCAGGCCAAGAATGTCTGGGAGGCCGCGACCTGGACGCGACCCCGGAAAGCGCGACAAAACGTTGCCCTGACCACACCGGAGGGAACAACAGCTGACACGCCGGACCAAGTACGTCACACACTACAGACACAATATACCTCGCACACCGGGCGAGGGGACCCGTCAATCCTGGACGACATCGCCCCAATCCCGACACGCTCGTTCCCCCCGTTCTCCGCAGCAGAGTTCCATGAA
Organism: Phanerochaete sordida; assembly: GCA_019973155.2. Classification (NCBI taxonomy): domain Eukaryota; kingdom Fungi; phylum Basidiomycota; class Agaricomycetes; order Polyporales; family Phanerochaetaceae; genus Phanerochaete; species Phanerochaete sordida. Next base: position 61,265 of record BPQB01000087.1, read on the forward strand.
AACCTCCGGAAAACGAACAACTCGTCCTGCCCAGGCCCAGATCACCTGAACTGGCAGTGGCTGAAACGCCTTACCAGGGAACACCCGGACGTCGCCCCACGACTTGTGATCCTGTTTAATGCGTGTATCGTTCAAGGCATTGCACCAACATTCTTTAAACGCTCCTGCACTGTTGTAGTACCTAAACCGAATAAAGCTGATTACACCAAGGCGAAATCGTACCGCCCAATCGTACTGCTGAACTGCATCGGCAAGCTACTGGAGAAAATGATTGCGGCCCGAATGCAGTTCGACGGACAAAAATTCGCCATCATGCACCCGTGCCAGTACGGGGGAACAATCCAGCACAGCACCACGGACGCAGGCATCATGCTAGTCCACAACATTCGAGAGGCGTGGGCAAAAGGATTGTCCGTATCGGCTCTGCTACTTGATGTCGCGCAATTCTTCCCATCGATTCAGCACGATCTCCTGACAAAAATTCTGCGCAAGCAGGGCTTTGCGCCCACTCTCTGCGGATTCCTGGAGGACTACCTGGTCGGCCGTCGCACCCAGTTCATATTCAATGGACAGACCCTCGACCCCACAGACTTCACGGTCGGGGTCGGACAGGGCTCGGCCCTCTCTCCAGTCCTCGCGGGCCTCTACATCGCGCTGGTACTCCACAAATGGGCCCCCGTCCAACGCAAGCGATGTGAAAACCTCAATATTCAATTCTTTGTTGATGACGGCCTAATTAGCGTCGCCAGCCCCATTGTGCCGGGCGACCACTCGGCTCTCGACATGAACAATGCCATCCTTGCTCACGCATTCCACGACCTGAATGGGGACCTTGAACGCCTAGGACTGGGCGTCGAAACCGATAAGCTGGAGCTAATGCACTTCCGCAAACGCACCCGGCCACGAGCTACGACGCTGGGCCCGGATCTCGTCCTCCAGATCGCCGGCCGCCTCCATCGCGTCACTCCGAAGGAGGAAATGCGATACTTAGGATTCTACCTGGACCCAGCCCTATCCTTCCGGTCCCACATCAAATTCTATACCACCAAGGCGACCAGCACCGTAGCCGCTCTGAGGATGCTGGGCAACTCAGTGCGAGGACTGAGTCCAATCAGCAAACGTAAGCTATACATCTCGAACGTTCTCCCGCTCATGCTCTACGGAGCCCAGCTTTGGTGGACACCGACCTGGGCGGGCCGCAAGTGGGCTGCCAATCTCCTACAGAAAGCGCAATCCCGAGCTGCGCGATGGATCTCGGGCTGCTTCCGGACCACGCCGGTCGGAGCCATGGATATGGCAGCGGGCCTCATACCCGTTCGGCCACAGATTGACCAATACATGAAACGAGCCGCTATCAGGCTAACTGCCCTTCCAGCAGTACACCCGATTCGACGTCTGGTCGTCGCGGAGCAACGGTCAGCGGGCGGGAGCAGGACAAAGGCCCAGCGCGCTGCGGTGGGACCTTCCCCGGTGGTAATTGCGGCGGAACAATCCGCCGCGAGCAACGAACAGTTCTACGCCCTCGACGACGAGTGTCGGCCGGGCGAGCGGATATGCGACGTCTACGCGGCGCGCATTCACGTCGACCTCGGCGACGACGCCCCCCCTAAAGCAAAGCGCGCTGACTTCAGGACATGGCTGCTTGACTGCTTTAAACCCAAGCTCCAAGAGATCGTGACACAGTCATCAAACCGCCTGCTCTTCACTGACGGATCTGCGGACACCGTTGACGGGGTCGTGCGAGCTGGCGCGGCCTGGGCGGTATACGACCAAACAAGGCGAGTAGCGGCAGGGACAGTGGGAATAGGCCGAGCCACACCTTACGATGCAGAGGCGGTGGCCTTGGCGAGAGGCCTTCGTGACGCAACCGTGAACGTACCCCCCCAAACAAGCCACCTCCATGTCTTCACTGATAACAAGAGCGTCCTTGACAAACTCCTGAAGGGCACGCAGGGCCCGGGACAAATGCAGCTGATCCTTGCGTGTAGGGCCATCCGCTCCTTCCTGACCGAACACCCTGACCGCCAGGTCACCTTACACTGGTGCCCTGCCCACGAAGGCGTAGCACAAAACGAGAGCGTCGATCGGGATGCCAAAACGGCTCTCCATATGGAGCAACCGCCCGCCACAACGTACGCCCGAGCGAAGCAGGACTTTGCGACTGCGGCAATGTCCACATGGCGTGACATGATGGACAGCAGCCGATACAGAGGGCGCGCGAACCTTCTGCGGGTCGACTGCCACGAGCGAGTCACCCAGAAGGCTAAAACACACTACCTCCTGCGACCCCTTGGCAATAACAACAAAGAATTTGCACGAGCAGCCCGGTTCCTGTCCGGACACTTCCCACACGGCGAATTCCGTCAGCGCTTCAACCTCCCAGGCAGACAGGCCTGCCAGTGCGGCGCGCCGATGGAGACGCGGGAGCACATTATGTACGACTGCCCGCTGTGGCTCCATCCATTCCCACGACCCCACACCAGGGGACCCCGCAACCCGCGCAGTGCCCTCTACTTGGACGACGAAGATGACGATGACGTCCCCCTGTCGGACCGCCCCAACGACTCGGAAGTGCTGCACTTCCTGCGACTCAACCCCATGGTCGCCACCTTCGAGTGGTATGACCTTTTGGACAAAGTCGACAAGGATGACGCGGCCCGACAAGCTCAGTCCTACCACCGCACACTCTTGGACATGCACACTATGGCCAAGCAGGCGGCGTGGCGCCGGTTCCGGACCCAAGACCCCTATGCGGACTCCGAAGTCTTCATCGCCGAGTGGGACCCGGACGAAAGGACGCGCGACGCCTTGATGGCGTGGCAACCACCGTGAACACTGGTTTTCTTGGACGTGAAGCAGAGACAGGATGACCCGGGAAATACGCGACGGAATCGGATCTAGGTACGGTAAGATTAGATAACGGCTTGACCGGCACTGCACATGTACCGACGAGTACGCAGTATATAACACCATGAGAATTTAAAAAAAAAAAAAAAAAAAGATTCTGTCACCCTGGCGTTCGAGGCCGATCTACGGTTCGAGGTGGTCTCGCAGACGATCAAGACGCCGAATGAGCAAAAAGTGAAGAAACTGAAGATAGACTTTCAATGTAGGGTCACTTATCGCGAATTCGCCATTTGAAAACTAAGCGCTCTTCCTTCGCAGCTGCACGATTCATGGCCCAACTGTCGTACGTTCGCAACCCTGAGAACGGCCAGGATGCCGTCAGATCCCTCGAGGCGTTGTGGAAGACCATACATTCGTACCTTTGCGAGATCGGCCTCACCGATTGGGCGGTTCTCAAGAACATCCCCGTCTTCCCGGGTACTACCTCCCCTTTCGCCTTTAACGACGCCGCTTTCACAGTCCTGACGAAGAACACTATCACACTCGATCACTACGCTCCCGGCTCCCAGCCTGTGAGCGAGACGCCCCTCGTCGTCATCTACGGTGTTCCCGAATCACAGCCCACCCCGCCTTTCGTCGGGCAATGGTCACTTGGCTGGCTATCGACAGAGGGAGGCGGCAATATCTGTCTTTCGAAGAAGTCCTTCCTTAAGGAGACACTCCTGCAGCGCTTGGAGGCTGTCAACAGGGACACGACCTTCCTTCTCAAGTTCTCTAACGCAGCCAAAGATGCACCATCGGGCTGCGATCTCGTAACTTGGGCTTCGGAGCAGGAAAAGACATCGTCGCTGAAGGGCAAGCGCTGCGATTGGGAACAAGTTTCAGACACACCCTCTCTTCAGTACGTCTGGTCGTACCGAGATAATTGGACCCGCGAGCGGGACGCTACTCCCCGCGTCGATGGAGTCAGCAGGTACACGCTTGCTCGTGAGTGTGACACAAATATCCGAAGTTCTACCCGATGCTAATTTGCGGCAGTGTATACCGAGAACAAGCTGTTCATCTCGATTGACCACCGCCCTGGTCGCAAGCTTGAGCTTCAACTCACTGGAAGGTCCGTGGTCGAGATCGGCGCAAACGTGCCCAGCGAGCATCCCAGGTAGCCTTCATTTGCACCCTCTCATCCTGCATTCCATGAACTGTCTGACGGTCTTCCACAGCCAGCAAACCATTGTGGAATGGGAGATTAACGCGACCATTGGGACAGATCAGGATGGGTCGCTACGCGTCTCGGCCTTAAGAGCCCCAACGTTAGAGCCACCGCATCCGCGGATGCTCGATGTACAGATTGCTACCGGCATGTCCGAGGCCTTCCTTTTCGATGCCAAGCTACTCGACAATCACAAAGTTCGTCTGGAGCAGGAGCTCGATCACTTCGTGGCCTCGTTCCCAGGAGACCTGGAGAAACACCTGAATCTGGCGCTCATGAACTATCGCCCTCAGCAGCTCGGTTTCGTAGACCCAATGTTCACCCGCCACGGAGATTTTATAGTCGAGCTCGCAGCTCTGAGAGCAGGTGGGTCAGCGCAGAATGGGTGTCGCGCTTATGCTGATCTTTACATGGTGCTTAGATGCTCTCGCTCCAAGTGGACTGCCCATCCCCCCGGGAGTGTCGCCACACCCTGCCTCTGGGGGCGGCAACCTCCCTATGAAACAGTTTCCGCTTGAGCCGCGCTACGGCGGGTCGCAATATTGAAGAGGCCATATTTCCTTCGATTTCCGCCAATTACACCATTCCCATTTCCTTCCTGACGGCGTTTATGTTGGTTCCTTGACCCAGGGTACATCCACTGTATCGTTCAGTTCACGTCTTCGCGCCTCATCGCACATATGACATACGATGAAGCGTAAGCCGTGTATCGTCAACTGGTCTTCCCTGTACTGCTTGTTCGTTGATGTACCAATTTGTATCAATTTATTACCTGATGATCATGATCCAGCATTCTCTACAGCAATTCGGACATTGCGCTGCGTCGCTCGCGAACACCGCACTTTAAGGTCTGATCCTGACAGCAGTAGCCAGTATGACGTTCGCACAAGCTGCGAAGAACATGGCTGCTTGCTGTTGTACTCAAGCTAGTACGTGAGGTACACGGTGCCTCATGAATGCTCTGTGCGCGGGGACTTGGAAGGAGTATCAGGGAACGGATCGCACGTGGACTCTATATGCCTACGCGCGGAATTGCTCCGGACCTATTGGAGGTCCCAGACACTGTTGACCAGCAGTCGACCGTATATCAGCGACATTCAACTCCCGTGGAGTAAGGTTTTAGAGTCGAATGTCAAGCCTGGGCCAGGCAGCCAACTACCTGCGGTGCCTCCAAACCCTATCCTACCTTGTGGCCGGACTTGAGAGGCCTTGGCTGCATAGAATCCGTTCTTCCGCGCCAGGATGAGAGCTCAAGGCGGCGTACAGTAGGTCCCACAGTAACGGTTGTACCGATCACATACATGCGTGTTCCCAGTCAATCAGGTCCAGATAGAGAGAACGTGATATACGACAGGGAGGCATCATCCGATGGTATTCGAGTGAGCCTACGCACCGGAATTACGAGCACTGCACAGAATAGAGTAGGCGAGGCATCGTCCAGGATCATGCTCCTCTGGCGGTGTAACGCAGCTTCTCCAGCTCAGAAAGTGCCTCGTTCTCCTGACGCACCCAGTCCTGTCCGCTATAGACGATCCACGTCATGAGGAGCGCAGCGGCCCACCATGAGATGTCGAGCCACGTGTGGCGCAGCATGACGGCGACGACCGGCGCGATGGACGCGAGCCCGAACAGCACTGGGTATGACAGCGGGAGGATGCCTGACGAATTGGAGGTGAAGGCCTGGCGGATATGCTGCCCTGGAGGTAGGAGCTGCACGCTTAGGTTGAGGTGCACGAAGATGTGCAGGAGCGCGAAGAGCGAGGCGAGCGGCAGGACGCTCGAGGATGGGGTCGTCGACGAGGGCGGATAGAGCACCATAAGCGGCGAGTGCTTCGATGGTGACACAATGAAGATGCAGTGCCTACGTAGCGTACAGAGTGCGTGAGCATGTCGCCCCTATTCGCCCAAGAAATGAGACGCACAGAAGGACCGAGAGCGCGACGAGAGCTTGGAGGAGCAGCGCATATTGCGCATTGCGTTTCTCACTGGTATCTCTGAGCTTCTGAATGACCTCTTCTTGCTCTACAGCCCTAGCACGTTCACTTAGCCCGTTCCGGGGAATAAACGTGACAATTACATGCCTTGTTCGTCGAGGATGTGCCCGGTCTCGTCTATCGCGTACCCGTCGTCACTGAATTTGAATGGCACGCGCTGACGGATAGACATGGGAGGCTATGCGTCTGCTCTTCGTACAGCGGGCGGACGAGTTAGGAGGGGAGGAGGAGAAGGAGAGCTGCGCGTAAGCTGTGATGACACCCCTGAACTGACGTCGATCCGCTCGGCGTTTGCCGCACCGCAACAATTTGGCTTTGCTCGAGGCCGGCTTGGACTGAAACCCCTTCGCCAAAATCATGCCCGACGTGCACGACATTGATCCCGTTGAGGAGGGCCAGTTTGACGATGCTCCAGAAGATACTACCGTCGCCGTGCCTCTCCAGCCCGTAGACGGCCGTGCCCAGGCGGGGCACCGCTTCATCGACGACGAGGACAAGGACGAGGAGCAGCTTCTCGAGTGGTCAAGCTCGAGCGAGGACGAAGATGAGCCGGATGAGTTCGAGGATGAGGAAGACAAGATGGAGTATGCTGCCTTTGAGGAGCTGAGGGCAGAGGACGAAGACTGGGAAATTGCTGAACGAGGTGCGTAGAATCTGTCTTCGATGAAACCCAGACCAATTCATCCCGACACCAGACTTCACGAAGCAGTATAACCGTATACGACAGCACGTCGCTGTGCACACTGGCGCCGCACAGGGTGTCAAGTCGACGGTCGGCGACAAAGCTGCAGTTGCAGCTCTGCCCGCCGTGAACCGTCCGCGGCCCGCAAGGCAGCAGGCTGCGGCAAGTTCCTCGAGCCACGCCAAGGACAAAACGGAAAGCCAGATACAAGCCCTGTCGAAGTACTCCTCTCGCCTCCGCAACCTCGACACGCCTTATGACCTCGGTGTAGGCGTTAACCGCAAGGGCCCCTCCGCCACGGCCAATATGAAGGACAAGGCGGACCGCGCCACGACGGAGCAGGTCCTTGACCCTCGTACACGCATCATCCTTTTGAAGATGGTTGGTCGTGGGTTGCTATACGAGGTCAATGGATGCGTGAGCACGGGTAAGGAGGTACTTCGTTACCATTTGTCCTGTGCGGCTCATGCTTACACTAGTTCCAGGCCAACGTGTACCATGCTGTTACGCCTGAGCGAAAGCACCTTGCTCTGAAAATCTACAAGACTTCTATTCTGGTGTTCAAGGATCGAGATCGCTATGTCTCGGGAGAGTTCAGGTTCCGCAAGGGTTACAGGTTTGTCGCGAAATTTGCCACTATATGCGCTTAGCTTACCTTCTTCTGTGTAGCCGTCATAACCCACGGAAGATGGTTCGCGTGTGGGCTGAGAAGGAGATGCGAAATCTCAAGCGCCTGCAAACGGCAGGAATACTCTGTCCCGAACCCATAGAAGTGCGCGAGAACGTCCTAGTGATGGGCTTCATCGGCGACTCCGAGGGCTGGTGAGTATATGCGTAGTCAGATGCGCATATATCCATGCTCACGTATTTCCAGGGCATCACCAAGGCTCAAGGACGCAGACATCCCCGACTCCGAGTTTCCACGGCTTTACTGCGAGCTCCTGCTCACAACCCGCAAGCTCTTCCATGACTGCAGGCTCGTGCATGCCGACCTTTCCGAATACAACATCCTGTACCACATCGAGCCCAAGCAGACACCCCCATCCGAATCCGACGCACCACCCCAAAACACAGAGCCAAATCAAACCCCCTCTGAGCCCAACACACCGGCGCAGGACGAGTCGGAGCAGGGCCACCTGTACATCATCGACGTCTCGCAGTCCGTCGAGCACGACCACCCGCACGCGTTCGACTTCCTGCGCGCGGATCTGCGCAACGTCGAGGACTTCTTCGCGCGCCGCGGCGTGCGCACGCTCGGCCTGCGCCGCGCGTTCGAGTTCGTGACGCGCGAGCGCCTCGAGTCCGACACGCCCGCTGCCGCGCTCGAGCGCTGGCTCGCCCAGGCCGACGACGACGACGGCGAAGGTGACGGAGAGGGCGAGGGCGAAGGCGAAGGCGAGAAGGCGGGCGGCGCGGCGGTGGACGAGGACGCGGTGTTCATGCGCTCGTACATCCCGCGCACGCTCAACGAGGTGTTCGACCCCGAGCGCGACGTCGGCGTGCTCAGCGCGGGCGCGGGCGCACAGCTCATCTACAAGGACACGATCGGCATCGTCGCGCCGAAGGCGGACGACGCGCGGCCGGCGGAGCGGCGCGTGCAGTTCGCTGACGAGAAGGATGAGGAGGAGAGCGGGAGCGAGGGAAGTGAGGGCTCTGGCGAGGAGGATGAGGACGACGAAGAAGGTGACGAAGGGGAAGGCGAGGGCGGCTTCGAGGAGCGTAAGCCGAGGGGGCACAGACATGAAGACAAGGACGCGAAAAAGGTGCGTTTATTCCCGGAAATATTGGCCGAAGTCCGTCTCATTTGTCTGACGTACGCGGCCCACAGGAGCGCAAGAAGGCTGCGAAGGAGGAGGCGCGCGAGAAGCGCAAGCACAAGATTCCGAAGGCCGAAAAGAAGCGCAAGGTCAAGCAGAGTGCGCGCAGCAAATAGGGTGCGCGCGCCGAGAGCATGTACCATCCGTTCTTGCGTATCTTTATTTGCTCCTCTTGGCCATTTGCTGTATACATCGCGGAGACCTCTTGGGGCCAGGCTACCGATGAAGGTAATTTCGTCATTTTCACTCAAAATCTTGGCTTGAATTCGAGCAGAGCGGGCTCTGCGCCGGTACGTCCTCGCTTTGTCGCACCCTCGTCGTCTTTCTTACGCTCCACAGATCATCGTCATAGTCCTGACCAGCTTCCTGCTGCACAGGATGACTGTCTAACAGTCGCGCGCCTCGGTCCCCGACGATCACCGAGCTGACAGGCTCGCCACGCACGGCCGTCTGCCGTCCTCCGGAAGATGTCGTGCTGCGTCGTGAAACGCGGCGGTATCCACTTGACGAGCTGTGCTTCCCGCCTGCGCCTCCGTAAAGGCGCAGATCCGGCTTGCTTGTTGTAAGCATAACAAACGTATTTCTAGTAGCTGTGCGGCAGGTGCGCTCCATGCATGCGTCTGCTCGTGAGCACATGACGGCGTGACGCGCCCAGCACTTCACAGATGCCGCATTACTCGCTGCTGTGCAGTCTCGACCGAAGGCAAGCCGACGTGCTTCGCTGCGTGTCTTACCAGGCACGAAGGCGGCCAGGGTTGGTTATACGGCCTTCATCGCCGCGGGCGTCGCAATTCTCGACCGCGATGAACGGGCCCGCGACCGCTGTGGGCCGCGCTCGTAATTCGGGATGGCGAACGTGCATCGCGTTGCAAATCCGTACGCAGTGGTCTTCATCCTGAGCGCGGCTCCGGCTGATCAACTGGACAGTCTCATGCAGGAGCCGTGGGCAGGGCAGCCCGCTGTGTACGACCTGCGCCCGGAGATGGACTGCGTCTATGACACGCCTCGACGCTTACTGGTGGCGCTAATGCTGCGCTCGGCGCGACGCCTCCCCCGACAAACCCGTCGCACAAACAAGTTCAGCCGCCCCTGACTGCTTCTTGCGCGTCCGGACGCGTCTGGTGTGCTGCCCATCACGGCGAGCGTGCATGCTTTTAGCGTGGGCGTGATGGCGCATCCCTGCATGATGAGCTCCGACGTGGCCGCGCCGACGCTCGTCCCGCAATGTCTCCAGCCAGCACTGCGCGCTGCTGCAGCGTCGCCGAAGCACCGGCACCGACGTTGCTCTGCTTGGCGTGCTAACAGTGGCTCTTCTCTTCACGCACGCCCCAGCAGCAGGCGTGACGACGCTTAATGTTCCAGACCACCCGCGCGGACCCCGGGCGGGGCAGGGCCTCGCTTACAGCCCGCTTCTCCCTGATGCCGAATCTATTGCCAGGTCTCGGCTTCGCCCACCAAGGCGTGGCAAGCCCGCAGCGGTCGGCGTATAAATAAGGACGCGGTCGCTGCAGTTGGCTCCAGCCGAGCACTCCTCTGCACACCTCCCGAACACCTCACGACCTTCTGCACACCGGACATGTTCTCCAAGACCGCGTTCTTCGCTGCCCTCGTCGCCGCCTCCGGCGCGGCTGCCCGCGTCCTCGACGTCTGGGACCCCGCCATCACCTCGCCCACTGCTGAGAGCGTGTGGCACGCGGGCGGCACGTACAACGTCACTTGGTGCGTGGATTTGCTCGGCAGTGACGACGTGGACTGACTGGAAGTTCGACAGGGAGACCGCTGATGCGCCTGCGTCGATCAGCGAGGGTTCGCGCGTCGTTCTCTCCAAGGACTTCTATGAGGACTACTGTATGTTTTTGCACAGTGGTCTCGACCATCAGCCCTAATAGCGTTTCGTGCAGACAACCCGCTCGCGCAGGGCTTCGACCTCCGCGCCGGTTGGGTCACGGTTACTATCCCTCCTACTACTGTCCCCGGTGATGACTACCAGATCGTCCGTAAGTAATCTGCAGACGCTCCCACATCCTTATACCGCCATGCTGACCACATGATTTCCAGTCTTCGGCGACTCCGGGAACTACAGCCCTACGTTCTCCATTGCAGAGCTTGAGCCGACGCCGCTTTAAGCATGCAGTGTCTGGCGACTGTCGACTCGCTCTGACCGGACAGTTTGATATAATGTTACGCCACGCATAGTAGGATTTATGAACGCACATGTACTATTTGTCATGCTTTTCGAGCCAAGATCCTGACATGCGAGCAAATGCAAGGCAGTTCGGAGCCCGGTGGCTACCGAAACAGGAGCGCTCTGCTCCAAATTTGGGCATCGTGCAACTTGTCCGCTCCCTCCATGTTGATCTGCTTCAACAACGACCTGCAACTGATACTGACCTCTGCGCTGCGTGATTGAGCGGAGCCGACCATGATATCGGGCGGACAAGTGCGCCCGTATGATGCATGGGGGAAGCCCTGTGGGTGAGCTGTGGGTACGTCGCGATGTCGCAGAGGGCCTCCCTCTTATATGTCACGGGTGGTGCTGACCCTGAACGTAGTCTCTACACAATCCGCAGTGGCATACGAAGTGCCGTGCGTTGTGGGGCCGACGTTGGGTGCGGCCGTCGCTGAGGAGCGGGACCTCGCACTCCGCGTAATGTGGTGCCCGTTGCCATGAAGACTACGCGAAACGCGCTTCGCGGCGCATCTCCGCGCACCGAGTTACGCGTGGATCGGGGAAGGATCATTCCTCTCCCCGCGCTCGGCCAATGATGTGGCGCGTTTCCGCAGGTCACCCAATCTCTCCAGCGCTGCTTCGCCGGGTCGAAGCTCGCGAGAAGCTTTACGCAGCACTCGTGAGGCTCATTTAGCTTCGACCCCGTCGCGTCAACATCTTTTTGCGTGACGACGGAGCTTCCACTCGTTCCACAGCACGTTTCATTCCGCCTACTCGACACTCATCGGTGCTGACTCCGAGTTGTGACGACTCGCCATGTATGAACAGTATAAGAACATGGCGCGCCGCTGCGTTGTCGCTCAAGCAACCCTGCTCTTTCTCCCTCTACTTCTTGAATCATACCCCCGTCTGTCATTTACAGTCCGTTCACCGTCTCGAATACCCTAATCCCCACGATGTTCGCCCCCCGCACCGTCCTCTCCGCGCTCGCGCTCGCGGCCGTCGCCAGCGCCATCCCCACCAGCGTCGACCCCAGCAGCGTGGTGCCCGCCACCGCGGCCGTCCCGACTGGCACCGCCGCGCCGACGCCCGACATCCACCCCCACTCCTTCGAGGTCTACGACCCGCCCATCACCGCGCCCCACGCCGGCGATGTCTGGACCTCGGGCCAGAACCAGACCGTGACGTGGGACGTGTCCAGGATCGGCGACGATGGCCATAACACCACCGCCCGCCTCCTGCTTGGCCACAAGGACCCCGAGTCCCTGTCTGAGTACCTCGACATCAGTGCGTCTCCCGTTATTGCCGAGCGCGACGCGACGCTGATAGTGCCTGCTCAGGGAACCCCCTCGCCGCCGACTTCTCCGTCGACACTGGCTCGGTGACCTTCACGGTCCCCAACGTTCTGTCTGCGGACAACTACATTGTCGTCCGTACGTACATCGTCTCTATGCTGCGCAAGACGCGATGCTAATCCTGCTCTCAGTGGTCGGCTCGATCAGCGACTCTGGCAACGCGTCGCCCGAGTTCTCCATCCAGAACCCGAACCAGCCGAGCCTGCCCAGCGCGTCTGCGCCCACTGGCGTCCCCTCCGCCTCCGCGCCCTCCGTGACGTCCGTTCCCGCAGCGTCGGACGCCGTCTCCTCCGCCATCACCTCTGTCTCTGCGCCCGCCGCGCCCGCTTTCCCCACCAGCCTGTAATTGTACCTCGGGATGATTTCTGGATAGGATAGGATAGGACAGTCCGTAGCCTCGCTCACTGAATATCTCTTGCATTCAATTGGACTTGCATCGCATGCACACATTCGTCTCATGTTGCTCTATGGAATGCATGGCCTCTCGTGGTATTGATGGCGTGCATGGGCCTGCGGCGAAGCAGCATCCGTGGCTCGAGGCATATTGCTTGTAAGTTAAGACTCGCAGACCGATGAACTTGGGTTGGTCAAAAGGCGAAGTCTAATCGGTCGTTATTGCAGCATATAAATTGAAGTAGGGCATCTCGAGTGCAATATTTTGCACTGTAGATCAAGTTGGTGGCGTACTAAATCTACAGCAGTCCTCCGGAGCGGCCCTCGAGCGAGAGGTACCCACCTCACAAGCCTCGGGCGAGTCAAGTTCTGGCTGCGCAACGACGAAGAGCGACGTAATCTGAGCGAAGATCGTGTCGGTTTGGTTTACGCCTCACGACTTGCGTTGGAAGCCGACTGAAGAGGCAGAGCGGGAATTACTTGCGGGGACAAACAAAGCAACAAACAAAGCGCGTCGGCGCGAGCGGCTGCGCGTCCGTCCCTCCCAGTGCACCTTCGCCCGCCACATGTCAGAGCACGGCATGGCTAGATAAACGAAACCAACACGTTCCCTGACATACAAAGGCATCTCAATTCCCAGACAGGCTGCGCACACACCACATTCACCGGTCCTCACGCACCGTCGCCCGAGTCTGGGCGCGCAGCACGCCAGCCGACCCGTGCAGCTGCGGAACAGCCGGACCACGGTACCTGCCAGGAATCGATGAGGGTCCACTTTGGCCCTCCCCAGAGCTCTCATGCGCGATTGCCTTCGCCTCCTGGCCTTCGACGGGCCCCTGACACTGGAGCCTCGCCTCGCGCTCGGCACGCGCCCAGTTCGGCATTTGCGTCCGCAAGGGGGCACAGCCGGCCGCACAAGCGGCGGCGCGAGCGCAGGGACGCCGCGGCCATCGCGGCACGCGCGGGAGAGGGCAGGCGACGTGTGCCGCTCCCGCCAGTCAACCGGCCGCACCTTGCGCCGACAGGCAGCGCGGCAGGTGCCCCGCAGGGCGTCCCGGCGAAGCGAGCGCACGGAACGGCGCAGCCGCGCGGGCGTGCCTGCAGGCGGCGGGCAGGCACGTTCCTGCGCGGGCGTCCCGCCGGCTCTCACACCGTGGGCACGCCTGGCTGTTGGGCACCGCCAGGGTGCGAGCCCCGCGTGCCGCGCCCGCGCGGGCCTATCGCAGTGCGCGCTGTGCGCATCCCAATCGCCGCGAGCGCGATCCGCTGCGCCAGGGAGCGCATGCCCGGCCCTGCAGACACTGCAGCGAGGGCCGCTCGGGGGCGTGCCGTCCCGTGCGCAGCGAGCTGGACGGGCCCAAACGCATGTCGCGGCAGGCCTGCACACGAAGCGGGGAAGGTCTGATGCTTGTGTAGGAAGAACGCTGCGGGTGCGGAAGAAGCCCGAGTCAATTTGCACTCCGAACCCGCGAGCTTAGATCTCGGATTTGAGGGTGTCCGTGCGCAGATTGAGAGGGTAGGGTCCGTGAATGGCGGCCCGTCCGACATTGGCCCGAGGGAAGTGGTCTCGCATATGAGCAATCGCTACGGCTGGGCCACTGCGATGTGTGAGAAGTATCGCACGCGATGCATATCCGGAAGGCGGAGCGTAGAATCGTGGCATCTGTTATGGTACAACGAGCAGTTCCGTCCAAGAAGCGATCTAGATTACATACAATGTCGTACGCGCTTGCGTACTTTTGGCAGAAGCACGAGGGCGTAGAAGGCCTACGCTCAGGCATCGGTGATACAGCCGCGGCTGGCATCTTCGACGACCTTGGTGTACTTGAAGAGCGTGCCCTGGGAGACCTTGAGCGGAGGCGCCTTCCACTCCTTGCGACGGCGCTCGAGCTCCTCGGGAGCAACCTTCAATTCAATGGAGTTTTTGACCGCATCCACCGAGATAACGTCGCCGTCGCGGACCAGAGCGATGGGGCCTCCGACCTGCGCTTCCGGCACGACGTGGCCGATACAGAAACCGTGGCTCCTGCACCCCCAAAGTTAGCCACACGCACAATCGCACGCCATATTCTGGTTACGCACCCTCCACTGAAACGCCCGTCTGTCAGGCAGGCGACATCGTGACCCAGGCCGGCTCCCATGATCAGACTGGTGGGCTTAAGCATCTCCGGCATGCCTGCAGGACAAAGTTTTTGAGTTCGCGTATCAGCGCACGGACGAGAGGCGTGGCTGACCTGGTCCACCCTTGGGCCCGAGATAACGAAGAACCACGACGGTCTTCTCACCCTTCTTGATGGAGCCGCTCTCTACTGCCGCGACAAATTCATCTTCGGAGTCGAATGCGCGCGCCTTGCCAGTGAAGCCCAGGCCTTCCTTGCCGGTAATCTTCGCGACAGCACCGCCTGGGGCAAGATTACCTTTCAGGATACTGCAACAGCGTTAGCTCCGCAGCAAAGGGCACGAGCGTCCATGGGGTCCATACCGAAGGTGCCCGGTCTCCTTGATCGGCTTCGACAGGGGACGAATAACATCCTGCTCCGTAAAGGAGAGCTCGCCGTGCTCGTGTGTCCACCGCTCGAGGTTCTCTCCGAGCGTCTTGCCCGTGACAGTCATATTGTTGCCGTCGATCAAGCTATTCTTCAGGAGGTAAGCCATGATTTCTAACAGGACGATCAGAACATGTTTCCGCAGTTCCTCAGGGCCAGCGGAGACTCACTAGGGATACCTCCGATTTTGTAAACATCTTCCATGACATACTTGCCGCTCGGTTTCAAGTCAGCGATGAAGGGCACGCGATCCGAAACGGCCTGGAAGTCGTCGATAGTGAGGGGGATTCCCACCGAGTGCGCGATTGCAATAAGGTGCAGCACGGCGTTAGTTGATCCGCCAAGGATCATGGTCAGGACCTGGACAGAGCGGAAGTTTTAGCGTCCGGTCAGGGGGTGCGCCACAGGCATGCGCGGACGTACCATCGCATTCTCAAACGCGGATCGAGTCATGATATCCCGGGGCAAAATGTTTTCCTCCAGGAGAGTACGCATCGCGGGTCCGACCGACGCACACTCCTGCATTTTTTCGGGATATTCTGCCGGGAAGGAAGACGAGCCCGGAAGAGACATGCCGAGGGCCTCGGCGCACGATGCCATGGTATTTGCGGTATACATCTGGAAATAGGACTTGTCAGAACGGCGCACGGATATGCCGAGTTTGGGAGACTCACCCCGCCGCAAGCGCCAGGCCCAGGGCAGGCGTGGCGGACGGTGTCGTACCGCTCGCGTTCAGCATCTTCGGTGCGACCATCCTGAAGGTACTTTCCATAGGACTGGAACGCGGAAACGATGTCCAATTGGGGCGCGCCGGCGCAGGATCCAGGACGGATGGTTCCACCGTAAACCATGATACCTGGCCGGTTCAACCTGCCGACTGTATGCGTTCAACGTGGGTGCGGTCTGCATTGACATGGAGTAACTCACGTGCCATCAACACGCCCGGCATGTTCTTATCGCAGCCAGGAATGACGACCATGCCATCGAGCCAGTGTCCACCAGCGGCAGTCTCAACCTGGTCCGCAATCAGGTCCCGCGACTGCAGAGAGTACGACATCCCACGAGTACCCATACTGATTCCGTCGCTGACACCAACGGTACCAAATTGGTATCCGATGATGCCTGCTTCCGTGAGCGATCTCTTGACGTGCTGCCCGAGTCCAAGTAGATGGCGGTTGCATCTGAACGGAGGAACGGACACAAATCAGTATCCGTCGGACGCAAACAGCATAACGTCCGTACGGGTTGCCTTCGTACCTGCGGAACGGTCAGGACGCGTCGTAAACAAAGAGGATGGCAACGCACCAAACGCTGGCAACGCCAACCATGGCCTTGTCAAAGTCATCGTCCTTCGTGATACCCTCTGTCGCGTACAACATGGCCTGACTCGCGCCCTGAGTCTTCGGCTTGGTCACGGTGCGACTGTAGCGATTCATGATGGGCTTCTCTGAGCACTTCGTCGCGGACGTCGAGAAGAGACGGCCTTGGAGGCCATGGCGGCCGACGAGGAGGGGTGTCCGGACAGGCATGGACGTTGAGGACAACCTGAGACTCGAACCGCGAGCGCGTAGCGTGCGCCAGTGACTCATGTGGCGGAGTCACGGCGATCACGTCACGCTTCGCACGGCCTGGCGAATCAGGGCAGCGCAGTTTGCCCTCCCATAACTCCGTCATATCTTCCCGCTATCATCGCTTTGTGGCAACTCGAACATGACGAAGATAAATATGTGCAACGTCTACAAATCGCGACGGTACTCGACGCCAAGTCTCCACAGCCCTCCCGCGTCATGTCTGCTACGCGAGCACCGCGGACTTCAGGCACACGCTTGCAGCACATGACGATGCTTTGCTGAGCATGATGGTGTCGGGATTGAGGAGGACGTCCAGTTCGGACATATGAGAGCGAACGCGGTATGGCGTCGCATCGCCTCCGCCGCCACCGGGTGGCACCAAACCGCAGCCTCTCGGCAGCAGCTCAGCCAGACGTCATCCGCCTGCGACGCTGTGCTGGATCTCGGAAGGCAGAAAGAAATCGGGCGGACCTCGCAATGACGCTGGGGCCAGCAGCCAGGGCCAGCAGCGTTGGAGTCGGCAGCCGCAGAAGACCGCTGGGACACGCGTGCGAAGCGGCCGCAGCTTGGGTGATTCGGGGATACGGAGAATGATGCGCCCTGCACATGGAAATGAAGCAGATCGAGATAGCGTTCTGAGCAGCGGGAATTAGACGCTTTGCCGGACGCGTAACCTCACCTCGCTTGGAAAAAGAGAGTGAGCAGCCTGCTTTGCGCGTGTCTCAGGGACAATTTCGCCGGTTAGAAAACACAGAAAATGGGGGCAAAGACATACTCAGAAGCAGCGCGACCAGCCGCTGAGCTCAACCGCCTGCCTTCGTTCTGAAGAGCCGCGGGGTTGCATGTGGTCGAAACATATTTTCTTGACAGAAAGTCCACTCTGGGACTGTTACCGCCGCCGCGGCTCGGCACAACATTCCACGAGTGCCCAGGCGAATATTGAGTCGATCATGCTTCGAGAATTCCTGGCCAAGGGGTGTCTCTGTGGTGTCCGAAGGCAGCCGCACACAGTAAGGGGCACGACCTCGGCCTCAATACGATCACAACGGGCGCGAGGACCCACAAAGCGAGCGGTTGAAACGGCATGCAAAAACCGCGACATAGATCGGGCGAAATTATATCAGGAATAAATCCGCAAACAAATTATTGATTGCGTACCGCCATGTGTCGCAGTCGGCACACCAGCCGTATTTGGTATAACCGCCCGCGCACCCTGAGCGAGGACGTGCTCCGCCACCGCAACCAGGGCAGGCCCTACGGTGAAAATTGCCTTGCACAGCGTTCTGCGCACTCACCGCGGTGGATTTGAACTGTACAGATCGACGGTCGCGAGGATGACTCCGGCGGCGGGAATGCACCCTTGATTTTTGGGCACGTCCCCGAGCACCGAAACCAACAGCGGAAGCAAACCTTAGCGGGTCGTCCTTTTCAATCTTGCCACAAGTCCGGCCCTTCCCTCGACTGTCAGGAGCTCTGGTTCTGCCGCTCCCTTTCCCCCTCTTCCCCGGCGAGAAAAGCGATCCCTCTCGGTCTCTGCTTCAGTGCTTTCCCTGGTTGGCGAATGGGCTCTCTATCCTCACCATTTCTCCTTTCCGCTTCGCTACCCAGAGCGAGACCTTCCGCCCATCCACGGGGAGACACAGGGAGCAGTTGAGGGAAGAGACGCACTGCGAGTATGGATCGAGGAGGAGGGAGTGGTCGAGGAGGCCCTTCGAGGCAAGGTAGCTCCCTTCCGAGGACCCTTCACGGTAGTCTGCTGCACACAGACACCGGGGAAGAGGAAGAGGTCTTCTCGGAGGAGGCCCCGCCCGTCGAAGCTCTGGAAGCAGCTCAGGAAGAGCCTTCACCGTACCCCGTCTATGCCACCAGCTCTGCACGATCCGCATCGGTCCCATACTCGTCGGCCTCGGTATCCGGACCCTCGCCACTCACGCCCTTCGAGCAAGGCAGCAGCAGAGGCCCCGGCGACCCGTCAAGAGCCTACACCTACAGCATCGAAACCCAAGTCGAGCAGCAGCAGCCCCCGCGGGCCCGCCAGGAACGCAACCTCGCCCTCCCGCCGTTCCGCACGCAAGCGGCGGCGAGCACGGACCCGGAGCTGTACGCATCCTCTGTGGTCACCTCCCGCCTCAACTTCAATTACGCATCATCCACGGCGCCACCGCTAGGCCGTCCGAGCTTGCCTCCTGTCTCTTCCCTGGACAGCGCCCTCGGGTCGACGTCCTATGCCGGCTCGTCGTCGCAGCAGTTCTACACGCCGCCCCGCGGCAACACCTGGGACACCGCCCCACATCCGTATGCCGCAGAACGCCCGATGGCCAGGACGGCCTGGTCGTATCCTGCTGTCCCCGAGCACAGTCCGCCTATTCGCACGCATCCATCGCCGCAAGAGCTGTCGAGCTATTCGGAGATCGCACGATGGGGTCAGTACGGCAGACCGGAAATTTTTGCACAAGAGGAGGGTCGAAGTACCGCTGCTCACCGTGAGTTTTCCGTTATTTTTTGTGGATGCCCCGACGGCGGCTGACGAGACGACGCAGTGAGTGCCGCCCGTTCTACAATACTCGAGTCGCAACAGCTGTCCGACCCGGGACGAGCCGCCCGCCTCTACCAGCCACAGCCGCAGGTAGCCCTCCAGCCGAGCCGCGTTCCCGTGCCGTCTGTCGAGCTCGCCCAGCCGTTCTATGACATCGCTGAGGCGCGCGAAGAATACCCACAGGTTTCTGCGGACATGTCTCCCGCGTACAGCACGAGGACACGCGAGACTACGTCTCCGTCCGCTGGCGAGCCGAGTCCCCTCGCCCAGCGAGGTCGGACGGCGGCGGTGCCTATGGGCTGGCAGGAGGCGCGGCGGGCCGAGGGATCTGAGCAGCCAATAGCCTCGTCGTCAATGGCCCGGCGGCCGTCTAGCACCCAGCTGGGGAAGCGCAAAGCCAGCGACAACGATGACGACTCGTCGGACGACTCACCTGTGCGGAAGATTCCCAAGAAGACGCCTATCGCGTGCAACTTCTGTCGGGGTAAGTGCAGCACCAAAAATTGTACCTAGTCGCCCGCCCGCTGACCGACGCCCTCCCGACGTTCAGGCCGCAAGCTGAAGTGTGATGGGCGGACGCCGACGTGCGGACACTGCGAGAAGAGGCGGCAGCCCTGCACGTACGTGGAAGCTGTGAAACGGCGAGGACCCGGGAAAGCGCCAAAGGGCCATCGGAAAGGCGGGCAGCAGCAGAAGGCTGATCGGCCTCGAGGCGCTGCTCAGGGTCCTGGCCAGCCGGGTCCGTCGTCGTCGCCTGCCGCGAGCCTGCCGCCGCCGCTGCCCCCGAGCGTTTCGCCCGAAGACCCGTACACCCGATACCAAGGCATGTACATGTCCCCGCCGCCCGCGACGACACAGGCGGCGGGCATGGGCAGCATGCCCTCGAGAATACCTCTGCAACCTCCATACCCGTCGAACCAGTTCGACTTCACATACCCAGCCCCGCCGCGCCAGACGAGCTCGGCCGCGCGGGCTGCTTACGAGCGGAACACGTTCTCGGACGACTTTGGCCTGCCGCAGCAGCTCTCATACCCCGCGCCGGGACCGTCGCAGGTGGAGGCACAAGCGTTCGAGCCGCCGCGCGTGCCGAGTTCGAGCGCGGGGGCGCACCTGCAGGAGGGGTGGCCTGGGGTGGGCTCGGCGGCGGCGGCGGCGCGACACGACCATGACGAAGACCGCGGCTCTCGTGCTCGGGAGCCGCACGAATATAATCCTTACGATCCACGAGCAGCACCCGCGGGGTCGGCGCGTGCACCTGGGCCTGGCCGCGAGCGTTAGGGCGTGCGAAGGGGAGCCCTGAGCTGCGGGCTGGGGCCTGGCGTGCGCACGCGCACGCACGCGTCCGGAGTCGGATGACCCGTGTCCCCTCTATCGGCGTGCTGTGTCCCATCATTGCTTCTGCTGTTGCCGGGCAACTCGAACAGCGGCAGCGAGGACATCTGATCCTCCACGGCCTCCGTTCGTCTCTGTTTTATTTGTGACCTCTGGTGTGTATGTGTACAGGCTAGTGTGTGTATAATGTCGTGTATAGTCTCTCTGTAATGCCATATATCTTAGACCGCGCCCGGTCGGTGTGGATGATTTACGCCGGCTCGATAGCGCGAAGCCGCCAATCAGCAGGCGGATGGTCTCCGCTCTGCGATCCGACGGCTGATGGTTCGCCAATTTGTGCAGCGCTCTAGATCACCTCCTTCCCGGCACCGCTCCGTCCACGCCTCTCGCTAAGCCTTGTCTCCGGCCAGCACCTCCTCGCGTCCATCGCCCCGCCAGCCATGGACACCACCGACCAGAGGGCCCGCCGCGAGCAGGCCGACTACCGCGACCTCCCCCGCCACGCCCCCGACGCTCCCCCGCCGCCCCGCGACGACCCGCCCACGGACGCCAGGTCCGACCGCGACCCGCCCGGCTACACGCTCATGGTCGCAGGCAGGCGCACCGGCAAGACCTCCTTCCTCCGCCTCCTCCTCGACACAAGCGTCATCTCCCCCTCCGCCACCCACGACCAGCTCCATTCCGTCGCAAAGTTCGTCCAGGGCTGCGCGGGCTTCACCCCCCTCGTCCGGTCCGTGTCCGTCAATGTCGACCAGGCCGTCGCGGACGACAACGGCCGCCAGGACATCCAGACCCTCAACCTCACGCTTATCGACACTCCCTCCCTCGACTACGAGGACGAGCCCGGGTCCCAGCAGGTCGTGAACGAGATCCTGAGGCACCTCGACGCGCGGTTCTCCGAGAGCATCGAAGACGTGAGCGTTCCCTCTTCTCTCTTTCCCCTGCCTAGTCCGACCGATCTGCGCTGCCCCCAGGACCGCAAAGCTTTGACCGGCGACCACCATGTCCACCTGTGAGTACCGCGGATTGCCCACACGCGGTGACACGATTGAAAGCGTCTCTCCCTCTCCTACCTTTCCCCAGGTGCATCTACTTCCTCGATCCCGATGCCATCGTCCCGCCCTCGGTCTCCGTCGTCCCCCCAGCGCCTCACATGTCTCGGACCCGCAACAACAGCCTCTCCAAGCCGGAGCTTGAGCCCGTCATCCTCGAGCCCCCGGTGACCACGAACCCGCTGCTCTGTCGCCCAACGCTCCCGCAATCCGACATTTCCACCATCCGGCGCCTCTCTGCGCGCGTGAATGTACTTCCGGTCATTGCCCGCGCGGACGCCCTCTCCAATGATCGGCTCGCAGCCGTCAAGCTCGCCGTCCGCCGCGACCTCGCCGCTGCTGGCATCGGCTTCGGCATCTTCGACGGCGAGATCCAGGGCGTGTACTCCTACGGCAGCGACATCCCCGACATCATCGTCCCCAAGGGCGGCGTCGACCATGCCAGCCCGTACAACGGCACGCCGAACGGATCGTCGTCCGGGGGATCTTCACCCTCGTCGACACCCATCACGCCCCATCTTTTGCGACTCCCGTTCGCTTTGATTTCCCCCGATATTTATTCCCACAGCGACGGCGTGCCGAGGCCGGCGCCACCGCGTCATGAGCTGCTCAAGGACTACATGCCCGTCCCGGAGAGGACCACCAAACAGTCGGCCGCCAACAAAATCGTCCGCGGCAAGTGGACTAGGACCTACAGATGGGGCGGCCTCGACTGCATGGACATTAACCACTGCGACTTCCTGCACTTGCGAGGCGCCGTCTTCTATCACATGCGGGTTCGTACCTTCCTCCGCGCTGAGCGTCCCGTTCTGACAAGGCTGTCCCTGCCCCGAACAGACCTTGCAGAAGTACACGCGCGAGTACCTGCTCGAAAAGTTCCGCGTCGAGTACCAGCCTGCGTATGCAGCCGCCGTCGCGCGCATGCAGCGCTCGTCCCCGGTGGTCCAGCGCATGCCGCAGCAGCTCCCGCCTGGAGCGCGCCCTGTTCTCGCGATTGACACCGCACCACCACACGCGCCCGCTCGGCACGCCTCTCACTCCATCTCCCACAGTGCAGAGAGCGGGCTTTCGTCAGGAAGGACCGCTGTCAATCCTGAGCTGTCGCCCATAACGTCGGCTGGTCAGTCATCTCACTTCCGTGGACCTCGCGTGCCCGAGTCCGCGGGGTCGCCGGCGTACTCGACTGTGCTGACTGTGTATCCCCAGTTGGCCGCGTACGGACGAAGAAAACCAACGTGGCATGCAACTTCTGCCGATGTGAGTGTACTTTCTTATCAAGGGTGCATGTCGTTGACAGAACTTCTATCAGCTCGGAAGCTCAAATGCGACGGCGGGCGGCCTGCCTGTAGCCAGTGTTTCAAACGATCTCATCCCTGCGACTACACGCCCAGCCACAGGCGTCGCGGGACCAAGAAGCGCAAGTCCGACGACGGTAGCGAGAGCGACCTTGAGATGGACATGGAAAGTGGAGATCCGTCGGGGGACATGGAACCGTCCATGTCTCCGGACATCCCTTCACAGCCCCACTCCCGCAGGAACTCGAACGCGGTTGACATGATGATGGAGAACAAGCTACCGCCCATTGATCGCCCTGAACAGCACAACACAGTCCTTCCGCCAATCTCCCATCCATCATCCATGTTGATTCAGGGCCCACAAGACCGTGGGTATCCCATGAAGCATGAGCTCCCGCCTATCGCCACGCTGCCGGCCCCTACAGCGAACGACATGCAGGAGATGCAAACTTTGGCACCCCTGCGCAACCAGGCCGAGATGCAGCCACCGCCGTCGCAGCAGCGCCGGCGTACGTCTTCTGCCGCGTCCACCAAAGGACGCCAAAACGGCTACGGCTCCAAGATCGTAGCCTGTAACTTTTGTCGAGGTGCGCGCTGCTCCTTTCTGGCTGCTGAACCCGACTGACTGTGTGCTGCAGCTCGCAAGACTCGATGTGACGGAGGACACCCCGCGTGCAGCAGCTGCGCGCGACGCTCCCTGCCGTGCAACTACGTGAACGACCCGTCGTCGGGCAACCCGAAGGGCCGTCCAAGGACTGCCGGCGGGTCTTCGGCGGGGCCCTCCGCGCCGCCGTCGACGCGTTCCTCCCCCACGGCTCAGAACCACGTAGGGCCTTTGGCAGGAATCCCGAACGGCTTCATCCACCACATCCACCCCATGGACAGCGCCGAGGTAGAGCTCCAGCGCAGCTTCGACCTCGACGTGCCGCCGTCGAAGAAAATGCGGATCGCGGACGATCTGGCGCCGCCACCGATGGCGCACGCCGTCGCCGTCTCCTCCGCTAATTAGAAGTGCCTCCATACTCTCGCTGCGCAACCACGTCCAACGCTAAATTCAACACCAAGAACAGCAAGCTATCTTTGTCTTCCTGCCCTGTGAATATTGTCATACATATTGTTTCTCTTCCTGTCACACCAACCGTGCATGCCTGAAGCTCATTGATTAACGCATATTCTGTAGACATATCGTGGCGCGGACCCCTCATTTTCTTGCTTGAATGTGTCCTGTGATATCAGTAGTTGCCGCTCCACTTGGGTTTTAGGAGATGTGTGTGTCCTAGTCCTTGATATCTGCACCGGAAAAATGTACTAGTAGCCTCTTCTGTCTGCGACCCCGCGCGCGGCCCCGACGTCCGCCCCGCAATATTTGCCCTCTTCCGCTGTCTGCACCCATGATGCGCCAATCATGGGGGCAATTTAGGCGCCCATTGCACATCGACGGTGATTGGCTTTTCGAATAAAGTTGGGTCCGCTGTGCAACTCTCACCGTAACCCTCTGCGCTGCCTGGCAGTCGCTTTCCGTTCCTTTTCTCTGTATACCTCTCTTTCTCTCTTTCTCTCGTCTTGGATACATACCCCTGCTAGGCCCGGCCGATGCTCGCCTCCATCCGCCGCAAATACCAGAAGAAGCAGGAGCGCGGCGGCCCGCCCTACATTCGCGCGTCGCCGTCGCTCCCAGAGCTCCACCCCCAGGGCATACCATGGCCAGAGGACCTCATCGACGCCGCAGAGATACCCAAGGGTCCTGACCCTGCTGCTCCTCCGCGAGGTGCGTGTGCCCGCCCCGGTGCCGCGGTTGCCACTGACGTCGCCGACGCGCTCCAGGATCGTATGCACGGCCCGCAGGCGGGCCCATATCCACCCTCTACACCTCGCACCCGCCCTCTGCGTTCGACAACCGCAAGTCGACGTACAGGGCGCGCAACCGCCCCAGCCAGCGGCGCAGCCGCGACCCGACGTCCTTCAACATCATGGTGAGTGCTTTTCGTGACTGTATGCGCTCTGTGCTAACGCGCCGCCCGCAGGTCGTGGGCGCGCAAGGCACGGGGAAGACGTCGCTGCTCCGGCTCCTGCTCGAGACGGCAGAGATCTCGCCGAATGCGTCTCCCGAACAGAGGCACGCACTCGACGACTTCCTCCGCGGCGCGCCCAAGCGCACGCAGGAGATCCACAGCGCGCGCATCGAGATATGCGAGTCCAAGCATGACCGCCTCCTGCTTTCCGTTATCGACACTCCAGGACTGGATTTTCGCGCCGGCCACGAGCTCAGCCTCGAGCGACAAGTTTCTGCTATTGTCAGGCACATGGATACGCAGTTCGCTGAGACCCTCAATGAGGTGCGTTATGTGCCAGAGCTGTCCCCTCTTGATTATTTACACTATTTTGCGGGTCCACTGCAGGAATCCAAAGTAGTCCGCCAGAGCAAAGGCGACAACCACGTTCACTTGTGCGATTCATGCTAGACGTCCACAGTGTCACACAAGCTCACATATTCGCATGCAGGTGTATTTATACTATTGATCCGTCCAGGATCGTCTCTTCCGCCGAGCGCAGATCGCACCCGTCCACGTCGCGCTCGCGTTCGGAATCGACGGTCTCCAGCCAAACGCCGACCCAATCGCCAGTGTCGTCTGACTACCCTTCGCACGCGTCCGATGACGACGCACACGAGGAGCTGTGCATTTCTCCCGCAGATCTTGCTGTCATGCGTCGTCTCGTCAAGAAAACGAACCTGCTCCCGGTCATTGCCCGTGCCGACACCCTCACAGACGATACGCTGGAGGCGATCAAGAGAGCAGCGCGAAGAGATCTCGAGACCGCGGGACTCGACCTGGGTGTGTTCGTCGCCGGCCAAAGCGACACGCGCAACTCGCGGCGAGACTCCCACGCGACTGGGAACGGCACGGTCGACAGCCACATGGAGCGTTCGCACAGCCCAGACGATGACGCACCGTCCGACGACGACGACCAGCGCCGCTCGCGCCCGGCGATCAAGCTCCGGGGCCCGCGCACGCCGTTCAAGATGCCCTGGACGCGCTCGCGTTCACGCACGCGCATCGAGGACGCCGAGCCGACGGACGAGCCCACCAGCGTCGACACGATGGACACAGAAAGCGTCGCGAGCGTGCGCTTCTCCGCGCGCACCGTCGTGCAGAGCGATCTCACCGCGCTCCTGCCGTTCGCGTTCATCGCGCCTGAGACGACCCGCCGCCGCCGCGCCACCTATTCTGCGCCGCTCCCGTCCGACCGCCAGTCAATCGCGACAGACGCCGACCCCGTGTCACCCTCCGAGGACTCGCATGCCGACTCCACTGTCAGTGGCACGCGTCATGGGCCGCTGCTGCAGGGCCCGCCTGCAGACCTGCGCGGCGTGTTCGTGCGCAAGTACCGCTGGGGTACCATCGACGTACTCTCGCCTGAACACTGCGACTTTGCAGCGCTCCGCACGACGGTGCTGTCCACGCACATGAAGGTGAGCATGGGTCTCGTTGCTTTTGCAGGCCGGGCGCTGATGACATACTGTGCAGATGCTGAAGATCCGCACAAAGGAGGTCCTCTACGAGCGTTACCGCACCGAGAAGCTCCTCGCTCGCAGGGCGACGAAGAACATCAGCGAGGACCAAGCGCGCAAGATGGTCGAGGGTATGCTCGACTCGCCTCCGCCGCTGCCGGACACCAGGCTCCTCTGAGCGCACGGGCCGTATTTATACCACTGCGACATTCACCGCCACCTCCCATATCTATCGGATGTCCTCTTGTGCATTTATCATACCTCTTGTATACTTCTATGCTCGCCCTCCATCTCCGGCTTACTTTGTTCATGCCTTTGCTCTGCTTTCGAGGTCACGGCCATCGTGCTTCTGGTGTTATATACATACATCCCCGCCCCTACTTGTATCACTGCTTCTTTCTACTCGCCAACGCGTCGATTTCTTCTTGCGAGAGACCATTCAGGCGCTCCAGAAGGTAGTCGACCTGCGATGTAAGATCAAGATATGCACCTCAAGGTAATGTTAGCGTGTAACTCACCTCAACCTCGCGCGTCAAGGGGATGATGTAGTACTCGTAGAGCTCGACGACGCCGTCGACGTCGATCTTTACAGGATCGCCCTTCGGCTCACCATCTGGGGCAAAGTCCTGGGCGTATACAGCCGCCTTCTTGCGTAGCCGCTGCAACAGCGCGCGTTCGACGGCGGGCTTCGTGATCAGCGCCTCGAGAGCCTGACGATTGGGCTTCAAGATGTGGGGAATGAACGCAGCGGGGTCGTCTATGAACTTTGACTCGGACACGAATTTGCCTGCGACATTTGAGCATGACGTAGCTAGAGAGACACGCGATACGACATACCGTAGTGCACACGCTTGCTGATAGCCTGGAGGACCTCGACGTCGATGGTCGCGGAGCTGCCATAGTTGCCGTCGTCCTCGTACTCATCGTCGCCGATGATTCCGCTACCGCGCTTGAGCGTCGCGAGCGCAAGGGTCGCCTGCTTCGTGATGCGCGGGATGATGGCACGCGTGTAGAACGAGAGGATGCTCGGGTTCGCGTTGACGGTGTTCGGGTACAGCACCTGCGGGTACGCGATTGGCTTGAGCACTGGCGCGGGCAGCTCGGCGAGCGGCGTGAACGGGTACTCGTCGGGACTACGGAGAGTATATGAGTGTGCCCAAGCGATAGGAGTGGGGATTGACTCACCTCGTGTACCTCCGTGCTTTCGCTGTATGCGCACGAAAAACAATTAGATGGGGACAAAAAGCGACGAGGCGCGGGCGCACCTTGGAACGACTCAGTCTCCTTCAGGAACCAGTCGAGCCAGCTACCCTCGAACCCGATGGCCTTGAGCTCGGGGAGCGCGTTGCGCTGGTACGCCTTGGGGTTGTGCGCGAACTGGGCGCGCTCGATGAGGGCGAAGATGATGGTGTCCTCGAGGCGTGTCAGAATGCCACGGATGCGGTCCAGGCTTAGTGGGTCGCCGCCAAGCGTGAAGTTGAAGAGTGTCGTCGACATCGTGGTCGTGGTCGTGGACGGGGCTTTCCTGACGTCCTGCAGGTACAGGGGGCTGTGAGCCTGCGTCTGCGTGCCGCTGGGCTTCATCGTGCACTCACCGGAGACAGCGCGGTGCGGGCCGCGGGGTATTTATGCTGGCACGTCGAGGAGCAGACCAGAGGTAGAGACCCGGGCGTGGTGTGGTATTTGAGTCATGGCTGTCGGGATGAGCCTGTCCTCGTCCCTCGCTTCACATCGGCAAACGCCCGGCGCCCACAACTTTTGTCTCGTCCCTCGATCTCGGACCCTCGTCAAACAACATCCTCGCTCTCGGCGGTTTCGCGTGTGTCGCCCAGCAGAGCCTGAGCCCTCCCTTCGGCCCACAATGCACCGCTTTGTTGCTGTACAACCCCGCGATCGCACGCGCACACTGACGTTCACACCGGTCTCGGACTTTTGTCAGGTCCTAGGAGATCCAGCGGCGCGATGCTGAGAGACAAGAACAGGACGCACACGCGACCCTTCCACCGTATCTGCACTCAAAATCTCCCATCTGCACAGTCTGGCCCATGACCTCGCGACGCACCTAATCACCTTCCAGCCCTTCGGTGATGATCTCTGTCAGGAAGTGCGGGGCACCATGGAGCTCCCCACGGGCAGCTCGGGATCTCGAACAGCCGACGTGGCCTTCCCAAGGCTGTGAACAGGATCTTGAGCTGACCAGGCTACTGGTCTGTGCTCATCATGCAACACCGCGCAGAACAGGACCTTGACGCATATTTTGGGCCGGAGAGTGCAAACCACTTCTGCTACGAACCTCGTTTCTCTGAAACCAGATAGACTCCATCCGACTAGTAAGCATCTGCATCCTGAGTAACAGTCTTCAACGAAATTACTGATTCGTGTACTGGTTTGGTACAGCGCCGAGGTAGCCGGGGCGCCATCCTTTCCATCTATTGGTGCCTACCTCCCTGTCGGCCATTCGTTCCCTCTTTCTTAACCTGAGGGAGCCCTACAGTCGCAGCACCGACGACTGACCCAGTCCGGATGTGCACCTGTGCCGTGCGTTGCGTCGCAAACGCGGAGATCAGTCGACGCCGTATTGGCTTGGCATACAAAATCTTTCCGAGTCTTGGTGAGCCTTCTGGAGAGCATAAATTCGATGTG
This sequence comes from Phanerochaete sordida, assembly GCA_019973155.2. Lineage (NCBI taxonomy): Eukaryota > Fungi > Basidiomycota > Agaricomycetes > Polyporales > Phanerochaetaceae > Phanerochaete > Phanerochaete sordida. The sequence continues at coordinate 90,219 of BPQB01000087.1, forward strand.
CTTGGAATATTAGACATGCCGAGGCGTGGTGATGCACGAATTGCTTGGATTTTGTGCTCGTTATTCGTCAATGACCGCCAAACCAGGCACGGTTGGGATACTAAGACTTAATCACGATGAAATTGGTCAGGCAGTAAAACAGTCGACAACCCGATACGAACTGATTCAATGTATTCAGCAAAGTGAACGGACGAGGACGAGGACACAGTAACGAAGGTTTGGCGCGCGAATTAGGAAGAGCAGGCGATTTTACAACCTACCGGACCTCGAAGGTCATGGTGACGAACCATTAATGGAGCATCTATTCACATTATTGCGGCTATCTAAAGCGAAATCGTCCCCAATGAAGTGCCTTCTCGCTGGGTGAAGCTGTGTGTTGAAAACTAACTTGCTCACCTGCCATTTGCGTCGCTTCGGAGGTTGCCGCGCGAACGCTTGGCGTCTGTTTCTTGTCGCCAGCCAATGAGAAGACGCGATTGGAGGTGCGTCCTTGGCCCACTACGATTCGCCAACTTACAGCCTGAAACAGGGAGAGCTCGCGCGGCCGCAGCCGTCGTGTACAACGTCGAGCCCCCAAGCGTTTGGGCGGCCCGGATGGCGGCCAGATTGCACGGAGCATTGGAGCTCCATGGGACGCGATCCTGCGATAGAAGCACGATAATTGCTCGCGCGGAGGGTCACGGAGGGTCGAGTCATTCCTTCGCGCTCTATCGTGATGCCTAGACTGGCCGCCGAGCTGGCGCACAGCTGCGTCGAGGGTTCGACGCGGAAATAGGGTCACCTATGATGCATTCTGTTCCCAGTCGGCCTGCGACGCGCTTTGCGAGCAGGCCCAACTTCGCGCCCGACGGCGTTCCACGGCACCCGCACATCCGCAACTTGGCAAGAGCCTCCCCAAACGCGCCCCCAACACAAAGAAGTATTTAAGGCGCGTCCCAGGGGCCTCAGGAGGGTACCCCTCGTCCGTCTTCTCATACAGCCATGGCACCCTCTGTCGCGCAGCTCACCCCCGAGACCCAGGAACCCCTCCTTCTCGCGAAGAAGAACGGCCTCTCTACACCTGCCAACGGAACTCAATACGACGTGAACGAGAACTATGACGGCGACTACCGCTTCGCGCCCATCGAAGAGGCCCAGGTCTCGCGCGCGATGATCAAGCGGTGAGCAGCGGCGCGCCCCTGTCGATCGCCCCGATCCTGACCGTGCGCCAGCTACTTCAACATGATGTACGAGCGCGCCGTCTCGGACGTCGTCATCGTCGGTGCGGGCAGCGCAGGCCTCTCGTGCGCGTACCACCTCGCGAAGAGCCGTCCCGACCTCAAGATCACCATCATCGAGGCGAACGTCGCGCCCGGCGGCGGCGCGTGGCTGGGCGGGCAGCTGATGACCCCGATGGCGCGTCCCTCCCCCTCTCCCCGCGAGCAGCCGCGCTGACGCCGTGCGCCCGTGCAGGTCGTGCGCAAGCCCGCGGACCGCTTCCTCACGGAGCTGGGCGTGCCCTTCGAGGACGAGGGCGCGTTCGTCGTCGTGCGGCACGCGGCGCTCTTCACGGCGACGGTGCTGTCGAAGGTGCTCGCGCTGCCGAACGTCGTGATGATGAACGCGACGGCGGTCGAGGACCTCATCGTGCGCGAGGACCACGCCCGTGCCCAGCGCGTCGCGGGCGTCGTCACGAACTGGACGCTCGTCGCGCTCAACCACGACACGCAGTCGTGCATGGACCCGAACGTCATCACCGCGCCCGTCGTCATCAGCGCGACCGGTGCGTGCTTCGCTCTCTCTGCATAAGGCGGTGCTGACAGTGCGCAGGCCACGACGGCCCGATGGGGGCGTTCTCCGCGAAGCGCCTCGTGAGCACCGGCCTGCTGAAGGAGCTCGGGAACATGCGCGGGCTCGACATGAACCGCGCGGAGCCCGCGATCGTGAACGGCACGCGCGAGGTCGTGCCCGGCCTCATCATGACTGGTACGTGAACAACTGTTTCGCCCGTCGTCCTCACGCTGACAGTGCCGTCCTAGGCATGGAGCTCTCCGAGCACGACGGCTCGAACCGCATGGGCCCAACCTTCGGCGCCATGATGGCGAGCGGGATCAAGGCCGCGAAGGAGGCTATGCGGATCTTCGACACTGCACAGATTGTTGACGGGAAGGTTGTTGGGTAGACTGGAACGGGGCAAATGAAAGCTCAGAAGCAAAATGTATATTATCTCTGTACCTTTAGCAAAGCAATCACCACTCCAATTCTGCTCCCTCACGCAGTTCTAATGGGTGCTCTTTTTCACGAGACCATTTACCATGTGTAACACGCATTGGCATGAGAGCTGCTTGCGGGTCCCTTCACTGGTCAGTTGAAGTATTCTGGGCCATTATTGTACAAGAACTAACGCCGTTCATTCGGGCGTCCCTGCCAATTTTACTGTATCACCACAGGTCTCAACAATAGTTGCCCGTCAGGGGCAACTATTGTTGAAGTTCAAGATGTATGACACATAATGCACGTATTTATCTTCATACTAACCCCGCCTGGATGTTGTGATTGCCCTCGTACCTCTGAAACACTGCATCAAGCATCATTCTGCCTCACGCTGTGCATATATGCGTGGCTTTGAGCTCGGTGCGTTGGGCGCAGTGTGCGTCGGAAACGCCCGCACGCCTGGAATTGGGCTCCCTATTTCCCTCGTGCTGAGCGGCGCGAAGGGTTTGCGTTGGCAGGTTGTGTGTAATCATCTATGATACATCACAATGGCTAGAGATACCCGAGCTTCGATAGTCAAAGAGAAGTCCTGTGTTGCGGTCTACTAGGAAGGATGCCAGTGCATATGGAAAAGGGAAGCTGGATCAATGTGTCCATGATTACGTGCGAACACAGCCGTCACGTTCACTCGAAAGAGAAATAATAATAATTGAGGGGAGCATAGCACGAGGGAAGGCGAAGAAAGGCACAGATGGTGTTCCAGATGTTGTGAGGCTGCGTATGGGCATGCACGGAGCCTCCAGCACCAGGCTGCCAATAGCATACAGATAAGAAGAGGGAAAAGGAGTGATGAGAATGATGGGAAAGCGAAGATAGATAAAGAAGCCGGGCGGTGGCAAAGCTTCCGTGAGCGAGCCGGGCTCGCCCCGACGTAAACCTGGAAAAGGTATACATTAGATAGCGCGTCTGCCTCGAGGTCAGCATCCGCGACGCCACACCTGCAAGGAAAATCACGAGGCTCAGCGGCGTCGGCGCCGCCTAGACCACGCCCTGAAGCTGTGCCAGGGCAGGGAAGAACTCACGCACGCGCGGCTGCTCGTCGCTCGAGATACGCGGCGCGCCGGGCGCGGCGACGAGCGCGACATTCACGAGCTTGTCGTCGCAGCAGCGCATGCTCAGGTTCCTGTCGACACCGTACCACACCCGCCTGAGGCGCTGCATGAGCTCTGCGACGTCGCGCGCGGCACGATATCGGAGGACCGACGCCGGGAGCGGGTTGCGCAGGGTGACGGTGCCGATGCGCGCGCCGAGGGCCGCGATGATCGTCTTCACGCTGCGCGCGAGCGCGAGGAAGGCGTCGGCGTCCGGCGCGTCGTAGGGCAGGGTGACGCGGAGCTCGTGCAGCGCGGTGATGTTCGTCCAGGACGCGCTGGTGAGGACCTCGAGGCTCGCCGCTGCGACCAAGTAGCACGTAAACCAACGAAGACGCGGTAGAGGGGGCGCGCGTACCAGAACACGGCGCCAGCTCCAGGTCAATCGTCCTCATTTCTTGCGGGCCCGTCGCAAGCTGCTCGGCCCAGGTTTGCGGGGTGAAGATGGTGGCGTTCGGGTGCGGATGTGCGGGCGGCGCCCCGTTAAGGGAGATGTGTGCGTTCATGGTTGAGCTGGCGACACGACAGATGTATCAGTCCGGAGCAGGTTTCGAGAGGCATAGTGACGCACCTAGTTTGAAGGGAGAGGGGGGCGTAACCCGCAGGCCTTCTGGCGAGTCATGCAGCGGATCCGAGCCTTTTATCACGTTCGCGCGGGGTCCATGTCCTATTCAGTACGTGTATCGTCCTAGGAAACGCCAGATGTAGCCACAGCTGTCAGATCCACGAGGCTGTTGGGGCAATTCAACGCGTTATTGCCGCGACTAGGCCCAAACTTTGCATTGAAGGATCGCAGTGGTAACCATGGAGCTGGGGTCCCTCGAGGCTCGCTAGAGCCGTCATTGCAGTACACAGAGCGCGCGTTCGTCGTTCAGTTCACTAGGAGCAAACCAGACTCTCATTCGAGCCCAGCTGTGCGCAGAACAGCCAGAAATTGAGCACTGTTGACACGTATGAGTCACTACTTACAAGGTTAACGTTCCAGCTATATCATCAGGGCGCAACCCAACACTTACGGCAATATCAATCCGTGATAACGATAGCGATAAGCCACCTCCACCGTGCCATCTCTCAGGCTCCTCGACAGCTGGCCCGTCGTCTTGCTGTCTCTCGAGGAGTCGGTCGGCCACACGTTGCATTTAATCTCCCTGCCGCGGCGGCGGCCCTAGGTCCGCCATCAAAACGCCACCACGAATCGCGTCATTCTCGCCCTGAGCGCCCTCGCCACGTGTCGGCAGCCTCGGCCCTCGGCCGGCCACCCGTGGGGCCCCGCCTCTTCGCCTCTGCCACTGACCCGCGCGATGGCTGCCTGCCTGCGCTTCACCAAACGCGTACGCCTGCCGCGCGCGATGTCTCATGGTGCGCGCTGACCCGCTCGCAGGTCTGGAAGTCGTTCGTCGACAACAAAGGTGCGGCACGCCGCGCTGTCCCACACCGCGCGCATGCAGTGACACGTCGCGCCTCGCAGGGCATGACCAGCAGTGCTTTCCTAGCGTACGTGCGCCGTGTCTGCGCGCGCAGTACAGCGTGCTGACAGGTATGTGCAGCTCAAGATCCTGAACGCGAAACCGGGCCTCCTAGAGGCATCGCTCAAGATCGAGCCCCACAACCGTCAGTCCCGCCGCACACGCACCCCAGACACGTCACTGACCTTCTCACACAGTGAACCGCGTCGGGGTACGCCCGCCCCACCGCACCCGCCGCCGCGCCTGACATGTGACACCCCCCGCAGACCGTGCACGGCGGGCTCATCATGTCGCTCACCGACACGCTCGGCTCGCTCGCCGTCGCGACGCACGGGCAGTACATGACCGGCGTCTCCGTCGACATCGGCACGTCCTTCGTCAAGCCCGCCGGCCGCGCGGGCGACGTGCTCACCGCGAAGGCTGTCGTGACCGGCCTCGGTGCGCCCCGTGCTCGCTCGCGCCGCGCCCCGCTGACGTCCGCCAGGCAAGTCGCTCGCGTACACCCGCGTCGACTTCTTCAACGAGAAGGGCCAGCTCGCCGCCTACGGCCGTGAGTCCCTTTCTAGACGCTGCGCCCGGACGCTGACCGCCGGCGCGCGCCGCAGACCACACGAAGTACGTCGGCAAGTCCGCGGGGCACGCGCACGACGTCAAGTTCTCGGAGGACGGCGAGCGCGTGCTCGCGGGCGCGGACATCGATGTCGACTAGCCCTAGACACACCGAGCAGCATAACATACACGCCCCAGGGTCCCGCGCCGCCCTGGAAAATCCATTCCGTGTCCCGCGCGCCTCGGCCCGTCCCACGTACGCCAGCCCAGTATTGTGCCCGCGCGCGGCCGAGGCCCGCGGGGCCCCGCGCTGGCGTTCCGCGCGAGCTAATCTCTGCCAATCTGCACATCGCACCCGTGCGTGTGAACGCATGCCGCGCGTCCCTGCATCCGAGGGAACACTGTGAGGGCCCAGGCAGGCCAGCGCGGCTCCACACCCAGGGCGTGCAGCCCACGCCGCCTGCGCGCAGAGTCCGCATGGCGCGGGCGTATCGTCCGTGCATATGTGCCCGTCTTCGCAGACTCACACACGTCGTCCTCAGCACAAGCTTCACAGCGGACGTCCACGAACAGCCGTGCACGAACCCTAAACGCTATTGTCGCTATTGTCCACTCTTACCTATTCCAGCCCAACCAGCTGACAGCAGCTGACCCCAGCCAACCCCGCATGGCCGACCGGGACACACAGCGCCTCTCGAGCGCAAGCGCCGACGCGCGGCGCGAGCTCGACGAGATATCCGCGCTCGTCGACCAGCTGTACGAGCTGGAGGGCCCCGCGCTCGCGCGCGCCGCGCCGCGCCTGCGCGTCCTCCGCGACGGCCTCGCGGGCGTCCTCGACGACGCCCTCGGTGAGCCCGGCGACGGCGAAGGTGAAGGTGAAGGTGCCGCGGAGGGCGCGCCGGAGCAGGAGCAGCCGCGCTCCTCAAGCGAGCTGAGCTACCTCGACGCGGAGGAGCCCGCCGCGGCGGAGGCGCCGCACTCGCATCCCGAGGCGCGCCCGGCCAGAGGTGCGCTGGTGCATTTCGCGGGAGACGGAATGATCGTGTTTACGCTTTCAAGGGCCTACGAGCGAGAGCGCGGCGGCGGCGCAGCACGCGCTCGCGGAGCTGCACCGGCTGCGCATGGAGCGGTGGTACGCGGCCATCCAGTACATCAAAGGTGAGCCTATTGTCCTCCTGCGGGGCGCATGTGCGCTGAACGCGCCCGCAGAATGCAGAGAGCTGCAGCAGCAGCAGTTCGCGGCGGCGTGTCGGGCGCTCGTGGAGGCGCGCCGCCGGGCGCGGAGCGCGGGGTCGCCGGGGGCGGGGCCGGGGCCGCGCCGGGCGCTGCGGGGGCGATAGAGTTGGCGGCGGGGGGCGGGGGCGGCCAATGGGCGGCGTGCGATTTGGGCTGACAGGGGCCGATCCTGGCGTGGCGGCGGGTGCCGAGGAAGCGGGCGGACGGAGCGCGCGTGCGGGGCGCGGCGTGTGCCAGCTGCCGTACGGGTCGCGAAACGATCGATGGATGGCATATGCGTCCGGGCCTATCTCTGTCGCATCGATGCCAGATCGCGCGCGGGCAGCGAGCGCAGGGCAGCGGCGCGGGCTGCACGCGAGGGCCGAGGCACAGGCAGTCCCGGGGGTGCGCACGTGAACGTTCAATGCAGAGGATACTGTACACGGAGGGGTAATGCGAGTGGTACTACATGATGCTACAACGAAACCGAATGACCCGTCGACGATAGTGGTGTGCGGCGCCCCGGCGCCCGCGGTCAGTTGATGCTCAGCAGCTCGACCTCGAACTGCAGCGTCGAGTTCGGCGGGATGACGGGTGGGAAGCCCCGCGGGCCGTACGCCTGCACGCGCACACGCGCCGGTCAGCACTCGTCGCGCGCACGCAGCCAGGACGCGACGCACGTAGTCAGGGGTCGCCGTCAGGACGGCCTTCGTGCCGAGCGACAGCTGGGGGACACCTGTGTGCGCGGGGTGAGCGATCGCGCGCGCACGCGCCACACAGACACACACGCACCCTCGTCCCAGCCCTTGATGACCTTGCCGACGCCGATCTCAGTCTCGAACGGCGTTCCCCTGTGTGGCGGCGCGCCGTGAGCGGGCGTGCGGGGCGGGTGCGTGGCGCAGCGTACCTGTCGCGGCTCGAGTCGAACTTTGTGCCGTCGAGCAGCGTGCCGACGTAGTGTATCTGGACGCGGTCTGTGCGCGGCGTCAGGCGGGTGCGCGCAGGCAGCGCGGGGCGGGTGGGCACGTACCGCCCTTCCTGGGGTAGTGCTTGCCGTCGCCGGGCGTAAGGACTTCGACAGTGACACCCTGGGGAGCGTGCGGGGTGAGCGGCGGGCGGGCGCACGAGCGGCGCGGCGGGACTGACCATGGCTTGCGTTGTTGGCGGGGAGCAGGAGCTGGGATGGGTGAGGGGGCGGTGGAGGCCAGGGAGGACAGGGAGGTGGATTTAAGTAATCCGGAGGCGGAGAGCGGATCTTGATCCGATCTGGCGTCAGAGGGCTGATTGCAGACACTCGATCTCGCGTTTGCCACAAGAAAGGGCTCAAGAGGGCAAATCCATAATCATTAAAATGTCCTGCCCAGACCCAAACGTTATCGATGTCGATGAATTACACTAAATTCCACCCAGAGGCTCTCCCCGCGTGGCCCAGCGCACATCGATCCCACTCTGAGCCTCTACCGATTCCCCGCGCGCCGCGGCGGGCAGCGAGCACGCACGCGGGGCCCAAGCGGCACTCTCGACGTTCGTCCACACGACCACTGGCACTGGCCCGCGCGCGCGGCGCTGCGCAGTGCTCGCCGCGCGCGCGGTATGACGCAGGGCCCAGGCCGCGCGGGCCTCGCCACGGGCGGTGGCGGGCCCGATAAGGCTTCGGAGGGCGACGTGCGCGCGCGCACCCCAGAAGTTGGGAGCGAGTGGAAGAACGCTTTCTCGGACGCGGACGCGGACGCGATCGTGGGTGCGTTCCAGACAGAGCGAGTGTTGCCATTCAGGGTGCGATTGCCATCGATGGCGGATGCGCTGCAGCAGCAGGCGCCGCGCCCGCCGCGCCGCCTGGGGCACCCCCGCCCCGCGTGCGCACGACGAGCACCAGCAAGCGGCCGCGCCTGCCCCCTCTGGCAACCCCGGGCCAGCAGCCTGGTCGTGCCCGACGGCTAATCGCCACGCTACCCAATCACCGATCAAAGTCTGGGAGTGGTCATGGTCGCCGAGGACGCGGAAGCGTCAGGTACTTGCCGGATTCGCTCGCCAGCGACACGACGCGACATGCGCGCAGAGGCAACCGTCCACGCCGCGGCCTGCAACATCAGTACAGCCAGCGCAGCTTCGCGAGTCGCGACGAGGCGAGACAGCCCATGCTCCGCACACCGCCGTCAGGTGGGCAGCCAGCGTTGGCGACAGGGAAGAACACCGCTCGCGCCGAGAAGCCGCTAACGTTACAGATGCCTTCCCAGAGGCTTCCTGCAAGATAGACTTTCGAAAGGCATCCTGTAAGGTCCGCGAGCATGGCAGAAGACTCCGATAACGTACCTGGCGTGCTCAGTGCGTGCACCAGCCTCTGACTAACACAACCGTGTCCTGAGAAAGGGTCCAGCGCGGAGCGACGGAGAAGCTGCTGCTCGAGGTGGCGAGGTGGAGCACCAGACGGGCACACCCTCCGATAGAGCTCGCGCAGGACGGTCGCGCGCGGCAGGGCGCCGCCAAGCGGGGCAGCTGCACTTCCGCCTAGGGCCTGCGAAACAAACGTGTTAGAGTTGCCGCAGGATTGTCGGCGGCGGGCTCCCACGTTGGCGACGCAGTCGTGCCGGACTAAACGCGCCCGTCGCGCTCCGACGCCGTAAGCCGCGAGAAGCTGCCAGCAAGGCGGGGTGTGCGCACCTTACGTACAACGTACTCGCAGCGTCCTGGCCGCATCGACGAGGCTATCTATCCGAACCGAGCGTGACCATCTGAGACAGCCGCCACGACTCCCCCGCGCTGCTCGCCCGGACAGGGAGGGCCCAGGACGGACGCACGCTCGAGGCCCGCCGTCACGCGATCGATGCAGGCAGGCCTGCTGCAGGGTGCGGGCCTTCCCCAGATGCACGATATTCCGCGCAGGATCCACCTGGGGCCACGGGAGAAGCGCGCGATATGTTGATTACCTATCGCGCTGCGCCTGCAGTCGGGTCATGCGAAGGGTCTTCTTTGCGCAGAGCAGTGCTCTGCGCACGGCGAGGGGCTGGCGGTAAAAGGTCCGACTGAATGCCCGGCTGCGCGAGAGAGGCTCACCGTGCGGGGCGCGGGGCTGCCCTGGGAGGCTGCACGTCCGGGGTGCACACGCAGCCGTGCTGGGGGCCGCGCCCGCTCACATGTCGCGCGCGGGCCGCAGGAGGCAGGGGCAGATCGTGCGTAATGGCGTCCCCGGCGGATCCCGCGGGCGACACGCAGGGACGTGGTGCGTATGTGGCGATACACAGGATGAGAAAGCAGCCTCCACTTTCCTCCGCAGTCTGCAGAATGCGACCAGGTGCGGCGAGGAATGCGCGATCCGATTCAGGGCCGGCCAAGGGTCGTCGTCGTGAAAGCGAAGGGGCAGGCTGCCGCGCGCGACGCCACGAGCGAGCTGGGCGCCTAGCACGTGACTCGGTCTCGAGCCTCTGCGGTGACTTCATCTGTCTCTCTGATCCACCGCGCGAGGGTGGCATCCAGAAAAACCAAGGAAAAAATCGCAAAACCTCTCTGACCAGTTTTTACAGCAAGATACCATGCAAAGCCACCCCTCGGTACGCCGGCACGCATTTTCTGCGCCATACGCTCACCTTACTTCCCCCACAGCACCCAGAGCTCTCCGAGCTCGTGCGAAAGTATCCACAGGCGGCCGGATCGCTGTTCCAGACATACAACGACCTGAAGCTCGGTGAGCCCCTGTCCGCATCCAGCGCTTTGCTCCGCTGACGCGCCTTGCGCGCCCGCAGCGCAGCAGTGGGAGGACCTCGCGGTGCTCGACGTGCCCGCGTGCGCGCGCGGCGCGTTCAGGGGCCGGCGGCCCAAGACGGTGAGCCACCCCGCACACGCGCACGCGCCCCGCCTGACCGCGCCGCAGGACGACACGCTGTACGTCGTGCCGTGCTCGCTCGCCGAGTCGCTGAGCATGGAGTGGTGCGTCCTGTGCGCCGTGCGCTGCGCGCCGCGCCCTGCTGACGCGCGCGGCCAGGTTCCACGCGGCGTTCCACGACCTCGGGCGCCCGCCGCACGTCTACCTCGCGATCAACGCCGAGGACTCGAACATAGTGTACTACAAGCTCAGCCCCGGAATCGTAAAGCCCCCGGTCTAGCCTGCGCCGCGCGCGCACCAATGGCACGCGGGCCATCTGACCACGGCCGCATTTTACCCGTGGCGCGGCGCACGCGGGTCGCCTGCACTAGCTGGCACGCCGGAGGCTGCGAAGCCCGGGGGCGGTTGGCCCTTTAGGCTCTGGGAGATCTATCGATAATAGGGGATTACAGTTACAGTAGGCTACAGATAATACACGGCGAGAAGCAGAAGCAGGGCCGTACATGCTGTCAGTGCATCATGCCGCCGCCCGATGCCTCCCGCTCGCCTTCCTTCTCGCGCAGAAGCAGCACAGAAAGACCGGCGATCAGGAAGATGACCACGCTCGCGTACACGGGGAAGGAGTTGTCAATCACGAGGAGCATCCCGCCAAGTATCGGTGCAATCATACCACCTCTGCGGTAACGGAGATGAGCGTGAAGTCAATCTGGGCACAGAGATGGCGTACATTCGTGAGAGCGCGGACGCAATGCCACACGCAGTTCCGCGGACTGTGCCACGATATGAGCACCTGACCGGCGTGCTGGAGTGTAGGGCGCGACATACCTTTTGTGCCGAAAATCTCTGGCGTCCACCTGCACGTCTGTCGTAAGCACCTTTATCACGTCACAATCGAAGGCTACGACGTACCCATACAGGACGGCCCACATTGCCTGCGTGCGGGCGAAATTAACGCTTCTGGCACGAAGGAGCAGGCGATCTGCACTCACCGTGGCGCACAGGCTGATGCCGAGCGTGCTGATGCGGACCGCAAGCGAACTCTGCGCCAGCACGAAGAACTCGCAGCACAGTGCCGTACAGAAGGTGCTGCCCGCGAGGGACCAGCGCCGGCCCAAAGGGGAGTCGACGAGATACGCGCCAAGCTGCGCCGTGTCAGATCAGGCACTCGGGACCCTGAACGCGGCGAGTATACGTACGATGGCTCCCGGGCACCCGCCCAGCGAGTAGATCACGACGTCCCACAGGCTGTCCGTCAGGCTTCGCGGCGCGGCGTCGCCGGCGGTGCCTCTGCCCTCCAGCAGCTTGGGCAGGTAGATGTTGAACATCGTGTAAGCTGTCGCTCAGAGTAAGGTTGGGTCCCACACGTAATCCCGTGCTGCGAAACTTACCAAGAGACAGCGTCCACCAGACTATCCACACGAGGACGGTCGTCCGCATCCACTCTGGCGCGAGCACCATGGAGATCCGGTCCATCCACGCCATGAGCGGCCTCCGTAGCCACCGCGGCAGCTTCCAGCACAGCTTCGTCCCCCTCTCCCCTAACGTCGATGAGGTGCCCTCCCGCGTATGGTGCGACGGCCGGAACGAACGCGCCGAGTACGCAGACGCATCCGAGTTCCGCCTCGAGGTGTCTTTCAAGTACGGCTCGTCGGAGGATGGTGCTGGCGGTGACGCAGGGGCTTGGTACGCGTGCCCGCTGAGGGACACGTTGTGCTCGCCGGTGGCGCTGTAGTCGGGAAGGACGTCCTCCTGCGAGCTCCGCAGCGCCATGCGGCTGGTCTTCGGGAGTAGCTTCGGACGCGTCTCGTCCGGGGACGAGCTCCGCTCTCTGTCGTCTGCGTCGAACACGAGCTGGCCCTCCATGGAGGTCGGGCTGCTGGTCAGCCGCTCGCGGTGAGCGACGATTTCGGACTGCGTGAGGTGGTCCCTGACGTCCTCGACGTCGAGGTCCAGCTCGTCGCCGTTGAATTTGGAGATCATTTGCAGCGATTCGACGGCTTCTTGGTGACGCCCAGCGTGTACCAAGTACCGTGGCGACTCGTGCAGGCGGAAGAAAGCAATACGGGCGAGGAACATAAGAAGCGTCTATCGGACATGTCAGTCGCCATCTTCGTCAGAAGCAAAAATGCTTACTATGAGGCCGAGGGCCATCAGGAGGTACCTCCAACCCATGTTCTGTGTCGCAACATCGCACGATGCAGGCTTCGGCGGGCAAGATCTGCTGGGTATCAAGACCAGCCCCGAGATGGCCGCCACCACCGAACCGAAGGAGAAGAAGACTGATAGCGCAGTGACGAGATACTGCTTGCCGTTCGGCATATGTTCCAGCAGCAATGTGCCATCTGTCGGCATCGAGCCCTGCAAAACGCTCAGCGAAAACGGAGGCAAGAGAGAGCAAACTTTACGTACACCGACCGCACTTCCAAGGAAGAAGAGCGCTGCACATAGCAGAGGAAAGGTGTTTGCGAGGGAAGCGAGAACGCCAAAAACGGCAGTAAGGAACAGTGTTGCGTTGAATGCGGCCGTGCGACCAATCAGGTCAGAACCTGGACAGAGATAGCCCATCTCAGACATCGCTCGCAAGAACAGAAGGCTGTACTCACATGTTCCCCAGCCTACCGCCCCCAGCATCATCCCCGCGAACATGGTGGACGACAGAAAGCCGATTTTTGAGTCGGGGACTGATAGTCGGCCGATTCGCGAAGTCAGCATCGCGATAAATGTCATACCGGGGGTTTGTACTGACTGTCAAAGTGCTGCTGCACTCTGGGCAATATTATGGCGATGGCTTGCATCCACATCTAGCATATGCTGTTGAGACCTGCCCAAGAAGTCGCGAGGAGTGAGACTCACATTATCCGCCAGCCACCCTTGTAATCCAGGGTTATTGCTCGTGGTATGAACTTGTCATGCGGGCGCGCAGGGGACTCACCGAAGCCACACAACGACAGGAGCGTCCACTGGTAGCTGCCTTGACACGACCATAGTCAGCCTTGCGCGTGAAACGGGACAGAATACACGATGCGCACCCATGCCAATCTTGTCTATCGTCCTGTCCAGCGGAGTCCTGCCGTCTGGCATGCCACCCATTTCCTCATCCTCGCCCTGTACGAGCCCCTCGCTCTCCTCCGCGTCGGCGCGCTCGTAGTAGCTCATTCTCGCGTCGGTCGACCAGAAACCAGAGAGACGGGGGTTAACAGACATCCTTTGATCGGCCGCGGCGTGGTATATAAGGCTCGAATGTTGCACGGGTTGGCAGAGCTGCTTACGCGAAACAACCGCACTGGATTGCAAAATTGGCGCGCTCGGGTTCCGTCAGCATGAACGCTGTCCCACCGACCGCGCACCACGCCGGACGCACCTGGCGCGAGCACGTCGTCCCGAGGATGAAGGGCGCTGTAGAGGTTCGTACGCGAAAGCTCGTGTGCAACAAGACGAGAGCGGCGAACAGGATGCTTGGGCGAGAGGCTGGACGCCCGAGCGTGTCTGCCGCTGTGCATCAGGGCGGATGACATTGCTGGTGCCCGGGGTCCCGGTGCCTGCCCCGCACCGGCGTCGGGGTCCGTACCTGCGGGGTAATAACCGTCGCGTACGTGCCTTGCCCTGGCGATCCTTTCCCGAACCTTCAGCCCGTCTCAGAGGCACCAGGGAGCAGAGAAATGCCAGAGAGCTCTCGCGCCAACTCCTCCGCGCGATTTATCGTTCCCTCGTGGATGTACGCATCCCATTTCGGGTCGATCAAGGGTACGTGCTACATAGCATCCCGACATCGCGATTCAGCGAGATTTCTAGCCTCGTGCAGCTGTATTATAGGCTACGACCCTGCTTTTCTTTGCGCAGGGATTGGTAGGACCGACCTGTGCCGCGTCGACTGACGTGCAAGGGGCCTAGACGGCGGTCGGGCTTGGCAAGCGGGTTCATGAGCGGAAAGCTCTCACACGTGCCTTTGCGCGCAGCACGAGCGCAGCGACAAGTCCGATGGCGTTCCAAGAGCGATACGACAAGTCCGATGGCGTTCCAAGAGCGATACGACTGCGGAACGGGGATTCGTCGACGACGTGTCCTCCTGGTCCCAGCAGCTCAGTCTAGCACAGTGCTATTTCCTAACGCTCCCTAACGCGCTGGAAGCTGGCAAGTGCAGGATGACGCGTCATTTGGCCCTACGGACATGGTCAATCTCCGAGTGGAGTCGGCTCGCGACATGAACAAGTCTACAGTAATTTCGAGTTGCGCGTATCATCGACACCAACATCAAAGGTTACTGTTATCTGTCGTGTATGCACGTTCACAGAGGTCCGTGAGCGGTGAATCTTCTGTAGTGCCCCACAACGGCATCATCTACTCCTCAGACACATTGGATGACCTCCCGAGCACCCTCGCGCCGAAAACCACGCTTCTCAGGCCAAGCATCAGCAACGCTCGCTTGCGGGCCGAGCGTCCTTGCGCTGATCTTGCGTCGTGTACAGTTTTGCGTGGAGTCGCTCGAAAATTCGTATGCATTCTGGGCCACGAAAAGCGTAGCGTGTTCTGGTTTCTGAGGCAGAGGCTGTGGCGGTATGGGTCCAGGGCTGTCCGCCCGGAATTTGTTGCGAGGAGGAAGCGACCGCAAGCGTGTGCCTGCAGGGCTAAATATAGCAACAGCCAGAGCCAGTCTCCACACCACCAGAACCGGCACGCCCACGTTTCTATGATCTCACCGCCCGCGCTCCCGCAATAAAAGGCGGCCGGGCTCGCTCCCCGCAGCCCATCGCCGTTGCCGTCTCACCCTTGCCCCCACCACCCCCCGACGAACACACAAGACACGACATGGAGGCCCCCAAGCCCGTCATGACCACCTCGACCCAGCCCCAGGCGGTCCAGATGAGTGAGCAGCCCCGCGTACGCCTCCGCTCCGCGACAACAGGCTTATCTCCGCGCAGACCCGATGGCGGCTCCAGCACGCAACAGCACGCAACAGCATGAGCACGGCAAGGCCTCGCGCCTGAGGGGTGGAGGTGCCGGCAGGGTGAGTCGCTCTTCCGCAGCCCGAGGCGCAGTGTCGGCTCACACGGCTTTAATGCGCCCCAGGACTGCTTCCTCGGCGCTGTCGAGTGCTTCCTCTGCTTCGAATGCTGCAAGGACTGCTGCGAGTGCTTCGCCGACATCGTCTGTGCGTACACCTTCCATTCATCATCACCTTGGTACTGACCGCCGTTTCCAGGCTGCCCGTGCGAGATGTGCTGCTAAACACGCGAAGCGTCGACACCCACCGATATCCCCTGTCTGTTGTAATACCGCTGTGGGTTTTGTACATTAGGACATTCGTGACTTTTCTTGAATCTGGACAGTAAGAATATATATGCTCGTACACGCGGACAATCTAGAGTGCAGTCAAACTTAGTGAATGCGTGTTCGCCAAGAACCTGGTGGCGCATATGGCCAAGGAACTTGGCGCATCCTCGAGGTACCGTCCCAGTCAAACACCTTTATGTCTTGCAAGAGCTCGCGACGTCGCCCGGAGGCAACCATTGCAAAATATTCCAGCACGAGCAATGCAGGACGAGCGCACTTCCCAGCACCTGGAAGTCAACTCGCATACTCTTCACGGCGGGCTGCGCAGTTACCACAGTGTTGTCCTGCCAGATGACCAGGCCTCAGATGCCTCAAGGCCCCAGGAGCCCACGCAAACATATCACCAGCTTGTCCGTATATTTCTTAACCATGACGCCGAAGGCGCTCCGCCGCTCTCTGTGATGTGCACACGGTGACAGGATCCAGATATTGTTCACTTCCAGGTGTACCAAGTGCTGTAGCTTTTCCCCCAAGCTACACTTCGCAAGACGACCGTCCCTCCCGCTGTCTTGTCGGCACCCATCATAACACTCTTGCACGCATGTCAGACATCCCTTCGCGGCTTCCCCCTGAACTCATCGATTACATCGTGCTCGATGTTCTCGACGGCGGCGCCAGCTTTGTCCGCGGTCGAGCACTATCTCGCGCAGACAAGCGTGCCTTGTCGCCATGCATCCTGACCTGCAAGCATTGGGCTGCCCTGCTCCGACCTGCGCTCTTCAGACACATCACTCTCCGCTCGCCCGAGGACATCGACACGCTTATCGCAGTCGCGAAGCTGCATTTGCCCGGAGCCCGGCTCATGACTGACACTGTTCGCTCCCTGACCATCGCGGTCAACCTTGCCTCCGCAGCAGGAGCTTCGTGGTTGCGTCATACCTACAAATTGGAATGCTTCATGCGCCACGCCGCCCTCCGTATGGTTTGCCTCTCGAACGCCACACGACAGCCATCTTCCAACACCGCCTGTCTGTCGCACACCCTCTTCTCCCGTCTTCCTACATCTCTGCCACGCATCTGCTTTCGCTACACCACGCTATCGATCAACGGGCTGGTCGTCACCAGCGCCGCCGAGATCTCACGGGTCCTCGAGAGACTCGCTCTGGTGCAGTTTTGCGCTATCCAGAACGTGCTTTGTCTCGTGGTGCCTCTTGAAGCCCGCCTGCGTCGCCAGTGTGCTGCCAAGCAGCCTTTGGGGGTTGTGTATGCGCCACGCGAGTTCGCTCGCGATTCCGCAGAAGACGCCGGCGCGTCTTCTTTTCTTGGAATCCCTGCGTCGCTCGTCCTCGCCGCTCGGTGTCCTCAACAGGACAAGGGTGTTTGGGTCACTACAATCTCGCTGCTTCCGCATCTATTTTCGCAATATGACTTCAAGTTCAGAACAGCTCTATACACTCCCGGAGGAGGTAATATTTTGCTGGCCTTTGTCGCGCCGTTTTCAATGCTGACCGTGGGTCTTCTGGCAGATCACTACCAGGCACCAGACGTCGAACAAGAGATCCAAGTTCTTTCAGACGTCGTGGCTTCGTTGGAGGCCACCCTCACGCCGTTCTCTGAGGAGAGATCAACATATGTTGAATCCCTTCTGCTGTCGCTCCCGCCAGAGGCTGCGGATGAAGAGCTAGATTGGGCGGCATGGGAGGCTTGTCTTCTCAAGTTCGACCCGGCGTTCATGCCGAAAATCACCATCGAGACTCGCTCAAGTGCCCCATTCGTGCTCACGACGCCTGAGGCAGGCGAGGCAATAGCGTCGCGGAGGCTGCTCGTACAGCTAGGTGGACCACGGCGCAAGGGTCCGGAACGACGCGAGCGCTCGATTACGCCTGCTGAAGCTGAAGAGCCAGGGCTCAACATCTTTACCCCCATGCATGATTTTCCCGGGAAGCAGATCCGGGAACCGGGAGGTTGGGGCGTGGATTGGGGAAACGTGCCCGGTGTCCATCATAGTCCCGCCCTGTGCGACCTCTCCGAAACACCTAGCGATGTCACCCTCGTACCCCAGCTGGTGTACTCACCCTGGCGTGACCTCACAGAACAATTTGAACCCTTGCCCACGATCCATTTCAACCAGATCGGGGGTAAAACGTTCGGCCTGTGGGTATCGCAGGTATTGACATGCAACCTAGATTGCGACTTCATCAATGGCGACGAACGACTACCGCTGTCGAAAAAACGGCAAACGATCTTGATCCGTATCAATGTGAGTACACCATCCTCTGCGTCTTGGATCAGTCTAACGCGGCGCCGAAGTGGCCAGGATATCTCCCTTGGGAAATTATTACACAAGGCTTCGCCCACCAGTCGTCAATTCCAATCACTCGCGGAAAACTCACGCGTACAATCGCTCAGGCTATCCAGTCCATGAT
Source organism: Phanerochaete sordida (assembly GCA_019973155.2). Classification (NCBI taxonomy): domain Eukaryota; kingdom Fungi; phylum Basidiomycota; class Agaricomycetes; order Polyporales; family Phanerochaetaceae; genus Phanerochaete; species Phanerochaete sordida. The sequence goes on from BPQB01000087.1 coordinate 108,310, forward strand.
AATGGTAAAAATCTACATCGAGCGGTACTATCATTCACTCACGTGTAGGCTGGTGGCACAGAACGAATCCAGCGGCAGATCGCCAGAATTTGCAGAGGCTTGGTCCCTCGAACGGATGAGCACGAGAGACATTTTACTAACTGAGCTCCATCAGGTCTCTGAAGATAGCTGGCAGCCGGTTTTGTGCTGCAGAACCTCCTGTGTAAGGCCCTCGGGGCCCGATATGCTATAAAGTCCAGAGTTTCCTCAAGGGCGAAGGGATACCTTGAGTTTCGCTGAGATTTGCGTCGCGTACGGCCCTGCCACATCTCGTCCGAACGCTCCGGGTACGCTTCACGCTCGCCGCCGCCACCCACGATGTACCCTCGGGGTCCACCGGGCCCTGCGAGCCCGTGCGCCGGGCCCACGCCGTCGGGGCAGCCTGCGCGCGCCCCGCGATAGGCATCCCGACGCTCGCGCGCCTCACCCGCTTCCTCGCGCACAGCCCGCACGTCGCCGCGCACATGCGCCTTCTCGCGCTCGGGGGCCGCAGCACGCGCGACGGCGCCGTCGCAGGCGCGGACCTGCTGCGCGTGCTCGCGCTGCTGCCGCGCCTCCACGCGGTGCAGCTTGTCGACGTGCGCGTCGCGCAGCCCGGTGCGCTGGAGCCCGTGCGTGCAGAGATCCAGCACCTGCGGATCTCATTCTGGTCGCAGGCGTCGGCGCGTTCTGGGAACGTGGAGCTCAAGCATGCGCTCGGCGCGCTCGGCCTCTTCCGCGCAGTGGACGTGCTGCACCTGGGGCCGTTCTTCAACTTCTTGACCTGCGAGACCGGCTCTGCGATGGTGATTCCCGACGGCGTGGCCGTCCGTGCGCTCTTCCTGAGGAACCCGTGGCCCATGCGGGCGACGTTGTCGGCACTGCTGGTGTCCCCTCAGCTTGGACTGAAGGCGTTAAATGTTGGGGCAAAGACGAAGTGATGATCCAGATGCCATTTTGGGGCTCGTGAGGCTATCCGTGCTAATGCCATGCTCGTGTGGCGAGTGGCGGAAGAAATGAAAGGTGCTCAACTTCGATCTGAGCAAAGACGGAAAACAATTGTTGCTCCCGATGAGCTGGGATTCGGAGCGTGCAGGTGGATGCGATAAATAAGAGCATATATTCAGTTATTCACACGCAGATGCCGGTGGTACATATCACGATGATGAACATAACGGAAATGGACGGTATACAAGGTCAGGAGAAAGACGGTCAACCTGTAGTAAGAGCCTTCGCGCTCCTGAGGGTCTGGCGTCTGCTATCGTCTTGAAAGCTGATGAGTGTCTTGCGCTTCCTCGTGCGTGTAGCCTGTTCCTTGTCGTCGCCGTTCTTATCGACACTGCGGATCTGCACACGCTTGAGCTGCTTGCGCGGCTTTTCCGGCTCAGGCTGACGAATGTACAAGTTCTTGTTGGTGACGGCCGTCGAGATCTTGAGGAGTATCGTCGATGCTTTGTCGTAGAGCTCGTTATCGAAGTCGACAGCGACATGTCCTGGAGTAGACTCGGCCTTGAAGAATGCTTGGAAGATCAGCTCGCGATAGTCACAAAGCTTTTCGGCAAGTGTGACTACCTGGGGCAGCGCTCCATCGAAGTAGCTCATGAAGGCGGTCCCTGAGGAAAGGATAGCTAGCCTCGCCCCAGGCGTATCGAAGATGTTGTTCGCGATTACCGCGTGCCTATTCATATACGCCGTCCACTCTCCCTCGCTGAGGCTCGTGTCGTTTCGGAAGAAACGAACGCAGATAAGCATCCACACTGCAACCCAGAACGTTGATTCCATGTCGTGCAGGAAGTTGTACCTGAAGGGAGGCTTGGACACGACAGCGGGCTCTGTTTGCGCGGAGATGATAGGGGGAGGAGGGGCAGCCTGCGTCGGGAGATTGGTCGTCGAGCTGCCTGCTTCGCGAGCAGCAGCATTCCTGGCTTTCAGGGCCTGGGAGGACTCGTATTTGTCTTCCTTCGTCGACGAGACGGCCATCGGGAGAAAGTTATAGTGTCCCAGCTCGACCTCGGTCGACATGAAGTACGGCGTGCCCTAGAGAGCGTATTGAGTTAAACTGTCTCTCACGGACCGCCAGAACCAAAGACCTACCGTCCTGATGCTATGCTGTGTGCTGTCTGTCTTGTGCTTCGCGTACTCGACGTCGGAGAGTTTTCCATCGAATTTGTGCACCAAGATGTTCCCAACGCTGATGTCGCGATGTACCCAGCCGTTCTTATGAAGTGCCCGAAGCCCTAGCGGATGGCAAGTAAATGTTAGCACAAGCCAAGTTTAAAATCGTGCAGACGGAGACTACTCACCTTCGACAACATCTACAAGACACAGGAATGCCTCGGATACATGTGCTGCGTCTTCGATCTTGTACGCAACTTCAGCTATGATGGTGCGGCGATGGACCTTGGGATAGTACTGCGGCGGCGCGGTTGGGTCGAAGAGAGGCAAAGCCGAGACACCTGTTGGTACAGGCGCCGATTTGGGCCCCAATTTCGTCCTACTCGGGTCGATCGAGACGGGCAGGCGCTCTACCCCGACTGGCACTCTTCCGCGTCGCATGATGCGATAGGTATGGTCTGGCACCTTACGCGTACCCTTCCTGTCTTTGATAGTGACTGGAACTTCAGCGTCGTGTTCCACCGAGACAAAATACTTCTCGAATGTCGCTTGCTCCTGGTGCCCGCCAGACTTGTGAATCTTCTCCGAGATGTCTCTTTCCGACTCGCGTCCTTCATCGGGCCATGCGTCTTTCAGAACGAGCGACGGCCCGACCTCTTCGCCGTTCTCGAGCTTGCGAACTTCCCAAACACGGGTGCCGCGGCCACGCAGTAGCTGCGCCCCCGCGTCAGAGATCAGACGCTGAGTCCGATATACGACGTCCCCAACCTCGATGTCGTACTGGATCAGAGGTCCAGAAACCTTCGGTGGAGAGCGGCGTGTGATGGTAGAGTCCCATCCCAGCTCTTGTTCACTTGCGAACAAGAGGGGAAAGAAGAACTTGATGACTTTCTCGGGTGCCTGACCAGAGTTCGGGGGATCAGCAGAATAGTGTACTAACGAGTGAAGAAACATACCTTGAGCCAGTCAAACTCGTACGATGCGAAAGCCTCGGATCTGCTGACGAACCACATGCGCATCTTGTTGTTCTCGACGGTGAATCCATAAACAAACCGACGCCGAGGATCTTCGCGCATGATATGATCCATAGACCACAAGATCTTGACCGCGTTCTGTAGCCAGCATGCATAGTGAGCTATCTGCACTATATGGAGGGGATATAGACATACATCGTTCGCCCCCTTCTCGTCGCCACCTTTCTTGAATTCTCCAGGAATCGTGATGTCAATCCATGCGTCGTCGCTTGTAGACTCTTTTGAAGAGTCTCTGATACCGAAGGCGTCCGGTTTGGAGGTACTGGGGCTCGTCGTAGAGACTGGTGCCTTGTCGGGCTCGCACAGGAAATGAAGAGTTGCCGGATTATTCGGGTTCCTAGCACACTTGATGTCCTTGATAAGTTGAGCAAATCGCGAGAACACAGCATTCTCTGTTTCAGTGCAGTGACTGGGTGTCGTCGGCCAGGCCGTCCAGCCGTCGCCATTCCGGTTGATCTTTCCTTGCTTTATGAGTATTTTTTTCGTGCCTTCAGCAGTTGTACGTCCGGGGAATGCAGGAAGAAGTCCATCGAAGAAGAAATCGTCCGGGACCAGCTGGACTTCTCCATCCAGATCGATGACCATGTTCTGACGGCGGCCGTTTGTCCCGAGCGCTGCGATTGCTGATCTGGCTAGGCGCGGCTTTTGGGGAGTATCACCAGTGAGGGTGGTTGGTTTAGCGTTTGGGTGCACAGAAGCGTCGTCGCCGTCGCAGATGGAAGGGCGGTCCCCAGATGGAGCAGCGTCGTCGTCAGAAGACACGCCAGGATCGCCACAGGAAGAGACGTCGAATTCAGGAAGCGCATCGAGACCATCAGGGGCAACACCGTCATCGTCGTGGGATGCATCATCGTCGAGAGAGAGGTTAAATTCAAGAAGTTGATCGACTTCAGCAGTGTCTCTCTCGTCATCGGAGGCAGAGGGCGTACGAGAGGCAGACATGGCGAGGGGTTTGCTGTATCATCCCCGCTCCCAGTCATATTTGTAGGTGCTTGCGGTTCGCAAGCCATGCTCGCGTGTTCGATGTGGCCCGTACGAAAGCTGAAAGGAGAGAGTGGCAGCGAGGTGGCCTGAAAGGAGGTGGTGGGAAACAACAAAGGTTGCGTTGAACGTGGTTGCCATTTCGGGATCCGCGGCCCTCTCCGCGCTTGTGTGGCGAGTGGCGGCACCAATATTAGCACGCGCATGGCTTGCGTGGCCTCCGCCATTCATACGCATTGTTTTCATATAACATCAGCATCTGTGTGAACTTCGTGGGCACAAAGGAAACAACTCAATGTATAATTTTAGATGCACGACAATATACGCAGCCTCAAGCGAGCGGCGGGCCACTTCCCCCGGATCGCCCGTTGCCTGGCAAGTCCTTGAGTCCGATGAATTGCGTCCTTTTGGCTGCTGCTATCAGCTAAACTTGATGTGGCCATTAACACGCCCTGTGTTGCTAGGTCAGCTTGTTCAGATTCACTTTGTGCTGAACAGTGAGCCCTTCGTCCGTGACCGGGCTCGGAGCGCGGCGCAGCGGAGGGGAGCAGGGCGGGGGGCAAGCATCGCTTGACTTCGAGCTCAACATGCGAGCAAAGTGCGTCTGTGTCCTTGCGGCGGAATGTCGCTCAGATGCTCACGCTGCTGCATCAGACCATGAGAGAGTTGGACTTTCGGTTTCCCGCAGCGAGCGCGGGATCCGCAGATGACCGTTCCATTAGCCTACATCCCAGCAAGGTGTCGTCGGCTACCCATAATAGCCATAACTCTGCCGTACCATCGCACGACAACGAGGCCAGCGACCTGCCACCATCTCCTCCACTATGGACGCGCATTTCGCTGCCGCGACGTGGCTGGCGATGTTTGCACAAGCGGTCGCTCGAGGCGACGCAGCCGGCGTCGCCGAAACGTTCCTCCCCAACGACTGGCTCAGGGACGTCCTCACCTTCGTCCGGGACTCCTGCGCCCTGCAGGGCCGCGAGGCGATCCGCGACTACCCCACGGAGGCGGACCGCCTCGCTGAGGGTCTAGCATGACCAGACATGCGCAGGTATTCAACACCTGACGGGGATAGTCAGCTATGATATCCCTGTCAGATATATCATACCTGTCTCAAGAAGAGAGTGCCCGTGCAGGCATGACTAACCCTGACAGAGATCTCGTGTATGCTCGGGTAGACCTTACCCGAGCATACCTGAGCATACCTGCGCCGACTTTTTTTGCTGATGTTAGTGTAATCGCAGTTTGTCTGAGAACGGGGATGTCTTCCGATGTCGGGGGAGGAGGCGTGTTTGATATTTTTTTGCTATGCAGAGCTCTTTCGTCTGCCATCGAAGCGTGTATCGTGTGCCCTGGAGAGCAGATGCCTGCAGCAGGCGTGCTTTGTTTGCTGATTGTTTGGTTCGAGGTGATAAACGCCCCGCTGCGCCAATCGCGTCGCGCGTCCGGAGCGACTTCGAACTTGCTCGATTCCTCCACGGTGACTTCACCAGCTGGATGGAGCTGACAACTTTGCCTTGTGAAATAGCAGAGCGGGGTTTCGACTGGCTCTGTGACTTCGTTGGTATGCCGCTTAATATGTTCTTCGGTTATCGCCCAGCAGTTACCGACGCTGTGATCTCGTCGACAGCATCTGCCTTCCCTAATGAACCACCACACAGAGAACTCACCCTTTCAGACTTACCTCCAGACATCATCTACATCATCATTTCACATCTCACCTCCACGAAACCGCTCTACATCTACTTCCTCCAGCCCGACATCCTATCCCTATCCAACACCTCCCGCGCCCTGCGCGCGCAGTGCCTGCCACACCTCTTCCAAGAGCTCCGTGTGCGCTTCACGCTCGCCACCCCACCGCACGATCCACGCCCGGCAGACGCGCCCTGCGAGCCCGCGTGCCGCACGCACGCCATCTGGGCCGACGCGCGCCCCGCGACAGGCACCCCGACGCTCGCGCGCCTCGCGCGCTTCCTCGCGCACAGCCCGCACGTCGCGCCGCACGTGCGCCTCCTCGCGCTCGAGGCCCGCAGCGCACACGCGCTCTGCGCCGCGGACCGCTGCGGGCACCCCCGCGCGCGCGAGGGCGTCGTCGCCCGCGCGGACCTGCTGCGCGTGCTCGCGCTGCTGCCGCGCCTTCGCGCGCTGCAGCTCATCGACGTGCGCGTCGCGGAGCTTGGTGCGCCCGCAGTCGCGCTGAAGCCTGTGCGTGCGGAGATACAGCACCTGCGGATCTCGTTCTCGTCGCAGACGTCGGCGCGCGCTGGGAACGTGGAGCTGAGGCATGCGATCGGCGCGCTCGGCCTCTTCCGCGCGGTGGACGTGCTGCACCTGGGGCCGTTCTTGACCTGCGAGACCGGCTCTGCGATCGTGATTCCCGGCGGCGTGACCGTCCGTGCGCTCTTCCTGCGGAACCCGTGGCCCATGCGGGGGACGCTGGCGGCGCTGGTGGCGGCCCCTCGGCTGGGGCTGGAAGCGTTGGATGTCGGGGACGCCTGGACAGTGCATACGGTCGAGGATGAGGTGATGGCCCTGATGGAAGGTGGGCCGTTGGTGGAAGGGGATGCTGCTGACACGGACGTGGTCGCCGCCGTGCGAGCGCTGTTGCGCGCGTCGGGTGGCGGGCTTACGCACCTTGGCTTGGGCGCGATGACTCTCTGCCACCACGCGTTCCTTGCAGGTTCGTTCATCTACCACGACCGAACCCGGACTTCTCAATGTTCAGCTGACTCGTCCTAGGATCGCCCGCAGAGCGCGTGTTCGAGGACTGCGTCTTCGCCTGGTGCCCCAACCTCTCGTCCCTCGCCCTCACCGTCGCGATCAGCGCCCACAGGCCAGGCCGCACGCAGCCGATGCTCGCGCACACAGCCCAGCTGCTCGAGGCACTCACGCGCGACCACGGTCGCCTCCCGTCCCTCCGCGCCCTCACGCTCAGCGTCGAGCTCGCCTCGCTGCGCTCGCCGCACGGCGCCTCGGAGCACGGGTGGCTGACGCGCGGCCTCGACGCGCACCGCGCGCTCTTCGGGCGGATCGACGGCGCGCTCGCGGGCCTCGCGGGTGCGCTCGACGTCGCGTTCGTCGCATCCGAGGCGGAGCCGTGTAACTTGGACGTCGCTGCCCTGACGGAGGTGTACTTCCCGGCGGTGCTCCCGCGCGCGTGGGCAAAGGTGCGTTGCTCGAGCTTTACAGTTGGCTCGTGAGGGTGCTGATGCCGCGTCTGTCTCAGATGAGGGGCGTTCCGAGCGATTCGCCATGGGCCGTGCGCCGTCGACTTAGCATGGCGTAATTTTTGTGCTCATCGTTTGATCTCTCAATGTTTGGTGCATAATATGCCTGGATTGTACCAGGGCTACATGCCGCAGTAAATGCCGCCTAAGCACTGACAATAGTGAACTCGGGACCGAAATTCGCCGAGTCGCCGAACACTGACGGAAAATCAGCATGAGCCGTAGGACATACTAAGCGATGGGCTACACGCACGAACGACGCTGTAGTCGTCGCCGTTGGCGACGTTGGGCACCTGGACGGTGACCCAGCCCTGGAGCAGCGGGAAGTTGCTAGCGAGCTGCGGTCCATCTGTTGTACGGATTCTGTCAGCCCAGCATCCGCGAGGGAGTCGCGAGAGCGGTACCCGAGTTGTACTCAAAGCCCTTGGCGAGGTAGGCGTGGCCGAGCTGGTCGGTGATGTTGACGGGCGGGTCCGCGTTGTCCCTGCGTCATCGGTTACTCCGGAGTCGTGATGAGATTGAAGGGGGAGATGAGGCGTACCATGTGATGTTGTAGTACTGGCCGACGACCCATACGGCCCCGGCGTGAGGCTCGATGACGGGTGGGATCCACAGGTCGGCGGACACGCCGGTCGCGAGGAGGGACAGGGCTGTGGAGAGAATGGCAATGGAGAGCTTCATGTCTGTGAGGGTTGGTGCTTCACCTTCATGCAGAGCATGTAAGCTTTTATATACGTGCATACACGGTCCTTTCTGCCCGTGCTGGACACTAGGCGACGTCAGCTGCACTCTTCGGCGACGGTGTTACGGGGAAAATCAAGCGAAAGCGACTATTCCCGCCCAACGGAAGTCTGTTGACTGTCAGTTGACATATAATTAGCACGTCTAGACGTGCTGGCCTGCTGTCGGGAGAAAGAGCTTGTCATAACTTACTAGACGTCTGCCGAATCCAGCTAGGTCCGTGAAAGTGACTGGCTGATCCGATGTCAAAGCTTGGCGGGTGCTTTCTGCCGAGGGCTGTAGTGAGGTTGTAAGAAGGGTTTAGTATGCAGCGTATATGTTTAAAGAGCTAAAAATTATTGCGTCGGTAGCGAGTGACATCTTCCAGAGGGGGTGAAGGCTGGTAGCGATTTTTTTCTTTCTTTCTCCCTGTTTTGATGAAATCAGGCCCACGTCCATGTCACAGACTCACGACGTGTAAGAGCGAAGACGTCCAAGCTTCCATATTATCATATTCGTGGCCCTTTGCTCGAAGCTGAGAATGTCGAGATAGCGAATTGTGGTGAGCAACGAGGAGGAAAGCAGCACTGCATTTTCCGCGTGTCGAACGCCACAAAGCCCTGATCAAAACAGAGCCAAACACGGGGGTTGGAGGGGCATCCCGGGCGCCTATCATGCTCGTCGCCATCTCCGAGTCTGCCCACTCGTCTCCTCCCCGGCGTAACATTTCCGCATATGAAGCCCGCAGCTCATCCCACAAAATAAACATATCATAACGGCTGCTCGTCCTGGGACATATCCAGGGCCGACCACAGGCACGCAGACCAGGCGGCCTCTGCTCACGTCATGCCAAATTGCCTCTGGATATCCGCCAAACTCAAAGCTGAAGCGCGGCAACCCATCTTTTCAAACATTCCCACCGCTACAGTATCCCCGAGATCATTCGGGGATGCACCCCTTTTCTGTGCCTTGTAAGTGGTCCGTGGCGGTTCAACTCGCTTTCGCTTTGGCCACCGTACCCTCGCTATAAGAGCCCGTGCCCCAGCGCCGCGCTCTCGCCTCACCAACCACCAACCAGCACTCTCGCCCGCGCTCAGCCAACGACATGCCGCACAATTCATCCTCGAACGGCGCCGCGGGCTCGTTTATCAAGGTCAGCGGACATAAGGTGTCCCCGAGCGCGTCGAGCGTGCTCTCGGCGTTTGGCGGGGATGCCCAGAGGTCCGCTCCAGCTGCGCGTGAGTCGCATGTCCAGGCTCAACTTGACTGTCACCTGACGCTGTCGCGTAGCTACGATCCCAGGAAACCCAACTGGGACGAAGTTTGCCGAAGACCTTGCCGAGTGTCCATGGATCAAGAAGTAACAGTCTGCTCCTTGTCGTCCCACGCCCTATAATGTTCCATCTACGGGAGACATTTATTACACTGCGGCCTCCTGAACTTAATAGCTAACTTATTCATGTCGCGGTTTCCTTGTCTTCACATGGGCTCTTACTTTGACAATTTCATGGCCACTCTATCTACATGGGACGGTTTTCCTGTTTCTTAAACATGTTGTATGTCGGCTCGTAACTCAGACTAGAGCGCTATACTTCCTCATCATAGTGACATCTACCCAGCGCGACTGCTGGCTCGTAGGCAACGAAAGGTGGTGCACTGCTGTGCCTACTATATCCATAAGTGTGTACCTCTGGCCATGTCGCGCTGACTACGAGTCCTCAGGAGCAGCAGTGTACACGTCAAAAACGTCAGAAACAATTCCGCGAAGGCTGTGTCTGCCGTAACGCCACAAAGCAAGACTGCGCCTAGTAACACCAACTCCCTCTGTCTTCGGCCTCATATGCCAGCGCTGACGTCCATAGCGATGCCGTGCTGCTTAGAGCATCCGTATACAACTCCTGGGTACAAAAGTCTGCACGAGAGCGACAACTTCCTCCTCATCTACACCCCATCCCTCCTCTCCACCACAGCACACAACCTCCGAGCATGAACAACCAGCACTACTACCAGCACCAACACGACCCGTGGCCCTCCTCCGCCGACGCCACGCCCCGCAACGCCCTCCAGCTCACCCCCGGCCAGGCCCCAGGCTCCGGGCACGCGTACGCTACGCAGGCAACATCGCCTCGCCCAGAATACGGGTAAGTGCTCGCCTCGCCTGCTCCGCCGCCCACACAGAAACGCTACATCCCTCTCGCCGTACAGGTACGCCGCCCGCCCGCGCGGGGACTACCAGCCCGCGCCGCGCGGCACGCCGCAGCCGATCCAAGGCTACATCGGCGACATCCGGGACTACGACTTCCGCAACGCCATGCTCTGCGGCGGCAGCAGTGGCGGCGGCGGTGGCGCCGTCATTCCGCCCGTCGTCCCCGAGGAGCGCAGCCCGTCGCCCGAGGGCGAGCGCGCCGGTGAGCACGCGCGCCCCCGCCAGCTTGGGGTATCAGTAGCTGATCGTTGTATGTGGTAGTTGTGCGCCGCGCGCCGCCGCTCGACATCCGGCTCCCGCGCGGCAGCGACGCGCAGGCGATCCTCGCGCAGGCGCAGCAGCTGCTCCCGGGGCTGCCCGCGGACGCGTACGTCGTGCCCTGGAACGGCGGCGCCGGGATGCAGACGGGCGTGGTGGCGGCGCAGCAGGCGGTGGTGCCGTTCGCGCCGATGGCGATGCCGTTCCCTCAGGCTGTGGCGTCGTACTCTATGGCAGTGTCGTATTCTGTGCTCCCCCAGCCTATGATGATTGCCTCGCCGCAGATGATCCCGATGCAGATGCAGATGCCAATGGCGGTCGGGCAGCCGTACGTCGGTGGCGCAACGCATGCTATCGTCAACCCTGCAACTGGTGGGATCCAGCCTCTTAACGTCACGATTGGGGGCTGCCACAATTGTCGGAGATGATGCTGTGCGAGCCTCGGCACTCTGATTATCGCCTGTCCTGCTCGTCTTTCTGTCTCCTTCTGCGATAACTCTATGCTAGATGCCTAATCCTGTATGAGCTATGGATACCCTATGAAATATGTTCTCTTCTGAACTCACGTCTCTCCCTCTGGCGATTCCCTCTGCCATGACGACCATCTTGACGCCACGTTCCCGTCGTACGGCCAGTTGCCTCAGCCACAGCACACGCCTGAGCAGAGCTGTCCGAGTTCTGCGACGGCTACGCCCGCTCCGAATCGCTATTCACTGGCGGCGGACAAGCCAGAATTTCCTAGTGCGGGAAATCTTCCTGACCAGGGACCCGAATGGTAAAATATCGAGGGCATTTCCGGTAACATTTCTGGAGCGCTGAAAGGTAACGATTCCCGAGAATTTCGCCGGCATCTTACTTTGTAGCGCTCCAGAAATGTCGCCGGAAATGCCCTCGATATTTTACCATTCGCCGGGTCCCTAGTCAGGAAGATTTCCCGCGCTAGGCAATTCTGGCTTGTCTGCAGTGATTGTCCTGTCATCGTTCCCGATGCCAATCCACGCATTCACCTCAGTGGCGTAGTGTGGCCATGGGCTCAGGACACATATAAAAGGACTCAACCAGGAAACGACTTCGGCGGCATCGTCTACCCCGTACGCCACCCCATCTCTCCACAACTCTGCGCTTTTCGTTATGACTGAAGGTGACACTCAGGGACCACCTCCGCCTCCGCACTTCCCCGCACCCGCGACACCGTCGAATGCCATCCCAGCAGTCCGTCTTGTGCCGCCATCGCCACCGGCAGGCGCGCCACAGGCCAGGTCGCCCCTCGCAGAGAGCAGGTAAGCGATGGTATTGTCCACTACCGCTGTACGCAGCTGATTTGTGCGGTTGCCGCACAGACCCGGCAGCCGTCGTCGAGGCGATCCTCCGCCAACACGACAAGGCGCGCGGCGACCAGCAACGCCGTTCGTCCGCTCTCGCGCGCTGGACGAGAGCGACGAGGACGATAACGAGGACGACGCGGACCCCGCCCGGCAGGGCACCACGACGTCTCCACACACGCATCCCCCCAGCCACCCATCCACGCCAACGCATACCGCAGCGCCCGGACCCGTCCTGAACCTGACAGTCCGAGTCCCGCGCGGGGCCTCCCTCAACGCGATCCTGGCGCAGGCGCGGGCGATGGTGCCGCGGCTCCCGGACGCCGCCTTCGTCGTGTTAATAGAGAGAGTCTGGAGCGCGCCTGTGCTCGCGGTGAGCTACTCCGGATGGCGGCAGTCGTGGGCAGATATGGCGCCGGAGGCGGACCCGTCGTCCTGGGCCACGTTCGCGCGGACGGCGGGCATGGGTGCGCCGCTACTCGTGCCGGCTACGCATGGGATCGTCAACCCTGGGGCGGGGATGATGTTGCCTATCATCGTGGTGTACGATTCTTAGCTCGGAATCTTCACTGGCTTGTGTCCTTCGCGTATTAGATTCTCTGTATGAAAATCCTTGCAGTCAGTCTACGTCTGATCGTGTGGGCAACGACTTACAAGTAGACTGCGAATGCTTACGGGCTTGTCCTCCCCAAAATCCTTGTGATGCGCTGCCCTGCGCAACTGATGCCCCGCACGTCGATCACATGCCAACCCTGCGCCATGACGGTTAGTTCCGTGGCTCGTGTCGCCGGGGTCCAATATCACGAAGCCGTAGAGGAAGTTCATACACAGGCGTTCAGATTACACAATACAAGGATACAGGGTGGAGTGTTCAGGTACTTATGCATTTATATTCGCGTCTCTGCCTCACGAGATGTCCATGGCGTCCTCGTCCTTGTGCATGTCCACAAGCTCTGACTCTGGCTTGTCGAACGCCGTGTTCTTGTTCTTGCGCTCCGCGAGGAAGGCATCGATCTTCGCCTTCAGCTCAACATCTGTGGCAAATACTTCAGGTAGGGATGCAGAGGCTGGTCATAATAGAACGTACTGGGGACAACGTCGTCGATGGAAAGCGGCATGCGGTTAAAGGGATCCTTCGCATCCGAGAGAAGGTGCGCCTTGATAGTAGAACGGTCTATGGTGCTGCGCGAGCTCGGCAGGATGACAGGATCACGCATGAGCGTGTACATGAGCGGATCTAGCATCGCCCAGATCAGTGGTGTCCTCGCCAGCGAAAACGACGGACATACCGAGGAATTCGTCAGGAACATCGCCCATGTCTTCCTCAGCCTCAATGGTCGCCTTCGTCTCCTCGACCTTGACGACGAACAACCGGAGGCGCTCGATGTCGTTCTCGCTCTTGAGCAGGAAGTGCTTCGTCGCGAAGAAGAACGCGCGCTCGAAAATTTCCTTCTTGTAGCTGCGCCCGTCGTTCGCGACCGCCCGCGCGAACTCGCCCTGGTCGCTCAGGTTCAGGTACACGCCGAGGATGTCGCCGAGCAGCGCGCCCGGGTTGAACTTGTACTTCTCGCGGTCCTTCACCTTGAGGTCGCGGCAGCGCGGGCCCGCGAGGGCGTCGAGGTTATAGTCGAGCATTGCGGCGAGCCGGTCGACGATCTCGGGCACCATGAACGGCTCCTTTGTCTCGGCGGTGAACATCTTCAGCAGCGCGACCGTCGAGCTCCCGAGCTGAGTGTACGTCGTTGTCTGGCGCTCGAGCGACCGTAGATTTCCCTCGCGTTCACGGCGCTGCTGCTGCGTCAGTCGGCTGAAGGCTTCCGTGTCGGCCATCTCAGTCTGAAGCTCGTGAATCTTCGCGAGGTCGGTCAAGCATTCGTCCAAGAGGTATGTCACATCGTTGATCATCAGGTTGACAAAGCGAACAAAGCGGTCCATGTTCGTTCTGCCTGACTGTTAGAGGCGAGTTTTATTGTGGAATATCGATACTCACTTCGTCTGCGCCTTAAGTGCATCGCGATGTTGAGGATTATTCCAGATGATGCGGAATACGTGTGAGATCGCACGACTGAGATATGTAATGAGCTTCGCGCTCCGTAGCATTCCCTGGAACCATCGCTTACCGAGCGTCTAGGAGATCGCACATTAGCAAATATAAAAATGGCAGTTGAGAAGTAACTCACTGAATTTATCGTAGAACTGCGAGCTCGCGCCGGTCTGCTCGACCTCTGAATGTCCGCGACATTTGTTCAGCTCAGGTGTAATAGAGCCCGAAACACCCATGACTGACCGATGTAGAAGTGGATAAGGGCAGGCATGAGGTACTTGAGGGCCATGGGGTGCGTGTTGAGAACAGACTCCAAGATACTCCTCCGTCCATCCCATTTCCAGCAAGCGTAGGATAGCGCCTGCGAAGCACGCACTCGTTAAAATATGCCACTGCGCAGAAGTAGGGTACTGCGTACCTCGACCATCTTGGACTTCAGGAAAGGGTTCTTGATGTACCATGTCGATGTCAGGAACGTCAACGCCCACATCATGAGCTCCACCTTGCCAGTGAGCTCAAGGCTGTCTGGCGCAGCACTGCTTCTTCGTCAGTCACAGCCAAGCCGAGCTAACAGGGTAACTCCTACCGAATGGCGAACAGGTGGAACTCTACCACGTCCTCGATAGCATACTCGGGCAAGACCTTGAACGATATCGGCACGTCCTGCGGCAGCGGCAACCTGCACACAACTTTAGCAACGCAGGCAGCATGTTCTTGACATGAGATACGCACTCGACCGGTGGGTTTGGATGCTGATGCTTTGGGTCGGCGAGGCGGATAAGCCACGTCGAGACAAAGTTGGTGAAGCTGATGGCGCGGAACACAAGCTCGGGCTCCGCGAGCTGCGTCTCGTATGCCATCTGCGCCGCCCGGACCTTGTCCATCTCGGTCTTCACGGCGTTGATCGCGGCCTCCATGCGAGCCCGCAGCGGTGTCTGTTGTAGTGCGAAGAGTATGTGGTCAGATCTTATATGTGGCAGAGGGCGGCGGGAAGCCTACAGTACGCCATGAGCCGTCGCCCTCGAGCTGCTCGAGGTGCCGCTGCATCTCGTCGTACTGCCGCGCGAGCTCCTCGAAGGAAGTGATCGTCTTGTGGTAGCCGTAGTGGTTCATCGCGAGCGTGATGTAGAAGATGTCCGAGATGAAGTTTGGCGCAGGAGCTGAAGTCATCCTTCAATCCGAACATTCTGCCCGAGCCTATGAAAGAGCACGTACCACCATCGTTCGCATATTGTGACCTCCATTCCTCGGCCTCTTGACTTGCCGCGTTGATGCGTGTCTCCTCCTTGAGGTCAATACGGGAGGAATGTGCAAAGTACAGCGGGTCGATGCGGTCAATCTGTTTTGTGATTAGAATGCATACACCTATGGCGGGAAAGTACGAGTCAAACCTTCGAGTAGTTGGCATCTATGAACGGTTCGCAGAACCTGAACAAGATGGCTTGCAGGTTCACCATGAACGAGTCTGACGCGACCGTCTCTGGCTCAACCTGAGCGAAGTCAGCTTAGCTCGGCAAGCATAGCCTGTCGCTATACTCACCTGCATACCCGCACGACGGACGTTCAGGGCAATAATCCTCGCAAAGTAGTTCAGGACTGCTTCTCGTGACTCTGCCGAGTTGCGGACGAGAGAGTTGAAGATCTGGAACATTGACGCCTGTATAATCATGAGCCTTGGGGAATATCGCTACGATGACCCTCACAACCGTACCTGAAGGCTTTT
Source organism: Phanerochaete sordida (assembly GCA_019973155.2). NCBI lineage: Eukaryota > Fungi > Basidiomycota > Agaricomycetes > Polyporales > Phanerochaetaceae > Phanerochaete > Phanerochaete sordida. The sequence goes on from BPQB01000087.1 coordinate 123,958, forward strand.
CAATGTCCCACGCAGACTTGCGCGTGCAGACTCGAGGTCTGTAGCGGGTCGTCCCTCAGCCTTCGTGAAGTACGCCGCGGAGATCGAGGGCTTGGGAGTGAAATGAGCATCACACCGAGTCCCGCCTTCGAGAGACTCACCCATTCCCGATCGAATACACCCAGCCGTAGTATAGGCCCAAACAAACTGACGAGCTCGATGTTATGTGCCTGCGCGTTCGGTGGGTTGAAGTCCTCAAGGCGCGTGAGCATGTTCGCGATGGGCTTCACGCTGATGAGGGCCTCGAGCCCGCTGATGACGCCACGCCAGCTCGCGTCGCCGCCCGCGAGGCCCTCGGGGCGGAAGAGCGCTTCGTGGAAGCAGAGTCCGCGCAGGACAGGCCCAAGTACCGCATCGAGCTCCTGATCCTCGTTATCGAAGCGCCGCGCGAGATCCTGCAGGAACGGCTGCACGTCGGACGGGTACAGTACCGCGCTGCTTGAGCTCTGCACGGAGAGCAGCGGCGCGGCGAGCGAGGAGAGGTTAATGAGGTTCGCGACAAATTCGGGCGCGCCTATGGGTTTCCTTCATACACGAGGTTAGGATGGACGCACACGTGGGGAAGTATCACATACCCAGAAGGCTGAGGGAACATCTCTGGTTCCTGCAGCGTCAGGCCGGCGTAGCTAATGACCAAGTCACGGATCTTGTCGAGGACCTCAACGCCTCGCATGGTGTCTGGTGGAGAGTAGTTCTACGGTAGACATGAGAATGTTAGAAAGGCTAGATATAGGAACGAGTCAACCTTCTTCAATAGAGCGGAACGTGCAGTGTTGATTCGCTTCCAGGATGAGACGAGGTACTCAAAGACAGTCTGAGGTTGTAGCGATGCAAGAACAGGAAGGTACTCGAGGTCATCTCTGCAACTATTCAGCATGAACTGGGGTTAACTGAGGACATCCACTTACGACATGCCTTGAGGGTCCAGCTCTAGCCTTGCGATGAGCAGCCGGTCTATGATATCGCTATGCAGGCGGATTGGCTTCGGAGCGTCTGGACAATCCTTAATTCGTGTCCAGCATATTGAGATCTGGGCAGCGCACCTGGGGCCTCTGACTCCAGTTCTGCAGCAAGGGATTTGAGCCACACGACCTCCCATCCCGTCTTCTCCGCCTGCTCCCTCTGAACGAAAGGAGAATGAACATCGATCCTCAGGATAGAATTAACCCAACGCACGTCCAAAGTCACATTCAGCACTGTCCGAATCGTCTCGTCCTCCCATGTGGGCAGATCGAACTTGAGCGGTGCTGACGGTGCCTTCTTCTTCGGTGGCGCTGTGGCAGGTTGTGCAGGTGTGTCTGCGGGCCGCTTGATAGTTATCGGTTTGGGCTGAGGCTTTGTTTGTGGTGGAGGAGTCTGGGGTTTGGATGCCGGCGGCGTAGAGGACGCGGAGGCGGGTGTCTGTGCAGGAGATGGAGAGCTGGAAGCTACACCCTGCAGCTTGGCGAGTCGCTTTAAGCGGATCTGCGGACGGCTTAGACCCACTTCAAAGAAATGAATTCAAGGATGTCTTACCCTCTCCGCATCGTCTTGAGGATTGGTAGACATGGCGGTGTGCGGGTGGATGGATGAGTGTAAGTACCGAAATGAGTTCTAGAAACTCGCGTCCATTACGCGTACGCGCGCGTAAGCACCGTTACGACTCCGCCTGAAGGAAGCAGTAAACACTTCATATTTTGTAGTAATACAGCGTAAGACGTAGAAGTGAGGAATAGCTATGATAGTAGTACTAGCCCAGAAATGCAACGCATAACGAGAGATTAACCTGTGATTTAAGCGAACGTCCAGCCGTGACCAGAATGCAAACCAGGAACGCTACCCGGTACGAGCCCTGGCCAAGTGAATGTCGCGGGCATCGTCTGCTGAGCTGTGAATGCGTAGCCAGTCGACAAGGGTGCAGTACGTGGTGAGAACCCTGTTCAATTTGCTTTTGTAAACGAAGATGATTCTAGTATACGCCATGAGATAGTAGACGTACCGTCTTGCGCAGCAGGAAAGCCTTGGTACGTCCCGACCCCGTGCGCGGAAACAGGAGTTCCAGGCCAGCCAGCAGAATGCATAGCGCCATGACCATGTTTGTGGCAATGTGGCGAGACAGGAGAGTGCATAGCGTTGTGGCCATGCACTGGGCAGTCAGGCAAGATCTCATGCCCGCATGGATGCCTGGGGCGAACGTAGTCGTCCACGTCTTCGCATGTGTAGGACCGTTTGCCTTTGCCCCATCGTTTGTACATCTTCCGGCACCTCTCCTTCGTTTCGCCCAGGATCAACGCCTGGAAACTCGGCGAGTCGTCCTTCAAAGGGGGCAGCACCTCCTCGCCGACTCTGGCAGCGCAGGTCAGCGAGCCACACATGCGCATACTGCGCACCATCCACTCACCTGTGACGCACTCCACGCTCGATTGCAAGCGCGGCCTCAGGGTAGTCGTCGGGGTCGAAGCCGTACGTGCAGAGCACGTGCCACTTGATCCACGGCACCTTGCGCGTCGGGAACGCGTCGTCCGTCTTGCGCGCGAGCTCGGCGCGCATCTGGGGCGTGAGGCTGTCCGCGAACGCACGCTTGTCGTACGGGCGGCCGTCGAGCCAGACGACGTCGTCCGCGTCCATGCGGCTCGGGTCGACGGGCACGAGCCGCGCCTGCGTCGGCGGTGCGGACTGCGGGCGGGCGGGCGCCGCGGTTTGTTGTGCCTGCGCCGCGCCGAAGTATGCAGCCCCTGCCTGCGCTGTTGCCGGGACGGCCATGGGCTGGAACTGCGGGACGTTGAACGCGAACTGGGTGAACGACGCGGTCTGCGGCTGAGTGACTTGTGCTTGCGCGGCCGCCATTCCCGGTACTGCCGTCACAGCAGACCACGGCGGAGGCTGGGCTGGACCCGCCTGCCTAGGAGCTGCGAAACCGGCTGTCGCAGGCCGTTGTACGCGGGGAGAGGGTGGTACCACTGGAAGTGGTGGCGAGCGAACAGCAGCGGCTGGTGGTCGTGCTCGCGCTTCGGCTGCCTTGACACGTGCGGCATATGCGTCCACAGGGTACCCTGGTACTATAATTGGAGAAGGAACGTGAGCTTGGCGCTGCTGTCTGTTGCCCTGCAGTGAAAGCAGAGGCGAGAAACCGCCCAGCGGGCTCAGCCCGTTCTGAGCCATTGCGAAGGCGACGAAGACCGATTTCGTCGAGGTGAGGTCGAGGAGGAGAAGAGATTGAGTCTGTTCGCATTGAAGTCTGTGTTGTTAAATGTATACCATGGCTAGGGCCTGCAGCGGTGGGCTTTATTGTGTGCGAGCGATAATGAGCGCCATGCGAGGGCTTGACGACGACATAGGCAGCGAGCTCATCGTGACCTGTGGCCATGCCATGCGACGTATTGTGCTTTGCCTCGGTAGCACTTCACGTCCTCTCAATGGGAAAGCCGTCGCGAGGACCCAGGGACAAATAGATCAGACCTCGCTGAGGCTGCCGCGAGACGGTAAAGGCTAGTCACGTCAAACCTGCTTGAATGGTTCGAGCTATTGTCAGTGCTCATGGCAGCTATGTTACCAGGGCAAATGCGGCTGACCAAGTTCATGTGTGCGCGACTCCGAGCATCTACAGGATAGCGACTTATCGAGCTGCGAGATTGCCAGTGGCTGTTTGACACCTGCTGGCCAGTGATGTAGCTCTACATCCGCAGCTTTGTCGTTCAGCACCCTAGATGCGAAGCGCGAGCTGATTGCATCCGAAAAATATTGATAATGTACAGCAGAGAGTCCTGAGATGGTGGAAGGTCTGGTGAATGAACGGAAGCGCTCATCCCAGAGTCTGAGAGGTTCATCAAGACGTGGTGTACTTGTCGAGCAAAGATTTCGAAAGAAATAAGGCGTGAGTTCCATAAGCACATACATAAACAGCTAGCTGAGTCCTATAAAAGCTAAGCAAGATATTTGGTGCATCTTGGTTTCGCATGTGGACCGTGGTCGCGCAAGGTACTTGTCCCGAAGGGCCGACGCGAACTTGAGGCCCACACCAGGACGACTGAAGTCGCCCATCCTTCGGGAACCCTACCAGAAAGACCTTGCGAGTCCACCTGGTAGGTCGACGAGGCAGTCCGAAGACGTGCACAAGTCTCGAGAAACCCAGTGCAGCCCGGGTAGAGCGTACACCGGGCCACCATAGAGTAAAAATCCAGATGTTCGCCGCGCCGGCCTCGGTAAACCCGCGAGAGGGACGTCCCGCGGGTGGCAAGTGGCTAAGAACCTGCCTGGCGGGGTTGCACCCAATCCGGGCTTCCACCCATGGTTAGACCCGCCTTTTGAAGAGAGACAAAAGAGGAGTGCGGGGGGGG